>JAODVM010354046.1:0-27744 GCA_025400095.1 Phenganax marumi
ATTACAAAGAAATATACTAGCAATATACATAGAAAAATAAACATGACAAATTTGTATCCGTGTTTACCGTTTCCAAACAGCAAAATCCGTCACTTCTTTGTCTTTTAGACTATCTTCTCAATTTGCATACGTTTAGTACCTATAAAACATTTCATTAGCCCTGTTTTCCTCGTTTAAAACCCAAATTAAAGCAAGAGTTTGGACAGTTTTGTGGAAAAAAATTGTATTTTAATCACAAAGGCGCCAACGGTGAATTTATTTACATGGTCAGTTGTCATTACAATGAGAAAAAGGACCTATGCTTACGCCACCAAAAATCCGCCGCTTTGGCTGACGTGCCTCTCTCCAGGTAATATATAGCTCAGCGGGTTTATAGGATCGGCTCACTGACCGTTAAGTTACCTGGACTGAGTGCTGGGGATCAAAATGTGTCCGCATTGTGCTGACGCCATAAAGGTCTCGCCAGCGAAGAAATTCCCGCAGACCGACACTCGTTATATTTTGTGGACAAATATTTTTAAAGATACAGCAAAAGAAAGATTACTCAGTGTGTTTCTGTGACTATTTCTTTGGATTATTTGCTTGGCAAAAGTTGGTTTTTTTGTCTTGTGAGATGATAAAAATGTGTTTTTCAACACTTCAGTATATTTGTAATACTTACAAGTAGGTTTATATGCAGTTGCACCGCGCGCCGTAAGAGTTATAAAAGTATTTTCGATATTTATGATTGAGCGATTAAAATGCTTGCTGCCTATTCGTAACTTCGCATATCTTTCCCTGAAACAAGCCTTCAAACTTCATATTACGCATATATCATGTCAAGCGACCCAATTGTCTGGTGCGCTGTTTCTAGCGGGGTCGTTCTTTCGGGTTGTTTTGGGGACAGCTTCTTGAAGATGAATGTTTAGCAGTCAACAACGCTCATATCACACTCCCCAATGTATGTTTGTTTGCTACGTGCTAATGCTTCTATCACACCTCCATCGTACGACTGTTTCTTTACTCAAAATATCTAATTTGTGTGACGTTATGTTACACTGAGAGGCATTGTTCATTGTTCATCGTGCATTGTTCTGTCGGAGATTGATTGTTATTTGCGCTCAATTTGTGAATATAAGTTTCCTACTACAGTCATCATGTGTGCAAATATATTTCTTTAAAAGCTCTTTTTCACGGCTTATATTTTCACAATTTATTCACTCAATTTCAAATTTTCGATGCTCCTGACGTGAGCTATTTTATTGCCTCTTTCCGTCTTGAAGTCCTCAACAGCAAGCAATTTGTTCAAATCATCTGACGCAGTCACCACAAGTATATTTCAACTGTAGCACGCACGATCTAAAAAGCCCTATAATGTAACTTATTTTCACAAACGTTTTAAAAAGATTTTCCGAACACGCTTTAATCTCAATTGAAGCAGATTTCCGAGCCTTTTCTAACTGCTGGTCAGCAAATTTTCGCATGAGCGGCAGGATCTATATTGCCCGAGCACGACGCGGCCACGTTGCGCTAGTAAGAACATAATGGAACACTCAGTCCAGGTAACCTGATGTGGAAGGTCACTGGATCGGCTGGGTTAGTAAGGCTTGGGTCTAGTGAAGAGCAATTGTTTTCACCTTTTCTACAATTGGCATTTAACTTTTCACCCTGATATTGCGAATCATTTTTGATTTGCGAATCAATCTTGATTTGCGAATCAAGATTGAAACTTAAAATATGTATTCTTGTATAAAACTGGATGTTCAAAGAGCGTATAGAGTTGGCATTATGCAGGCATTTCGACAACTCGACCGTTGTATCTCGGTGTTATAGTTTTTGTTTGCACATGAGATGGCGTGGCATGGTGCGACAAGAAATGCCTCGTTTTTAATTAATATGTTGAAAATTTTAAAACTCCTGCAAAATAATATTGCCGCAACTCTCAGAAACAAGTAAATGTAATACTCATAATCAACTGGGTACAGTCGTACGAAGCCCGTGTAGCTTAAACTATATATAAGCCAAGGGCCGGTTGCTCGAAACGTGAATAGCGCTATCCACTGGATAGTGATTTTTTGTAGCCTCGGTAAAATTTTTCACTGAGCGTTATGACATAATATTACGACTTGTAACGATAGACTACAGTCTCTAGTGTTTACATTGTTGACCGTAATGGAAGTTTAGACATGTTTTGTCCAATTTTATGAATGTTGAAAAATTCACTATCCAATGGATAGCGCTATCCACGTTCCGAAAAACCGGCTCCAGGACTCCAAAACACTCCTCCACATGTACCAAATCTTTCAAAACAAAAGTAATGTACTACCTACCCTATTACACCGCTTTGCGGCGCATGTCTGATTCTACTAACTTTCATATTTTCTTCATGCAGGATGAATTACTTCGACAAGCGAAACATAATGCCGCCGCTACCCTACCAGTCAAGCATCAATGAACAATAAACACAAGAAACGAAAGAGTTTGTAAAATGAGCTGAGGCTGGTAGCTTGTTAATTTAAATGAATTAATATGTACATAGTTTTTGAGTTTATATCGCTATCTCTTCAGGACAAAGAGTATAAATATATATTATATAAATATATAAATATATATAAAGATATAAAGATATATTTAAACCTTCCTTTCTTTGTAGTAATTTTTTGAAAGCTGTAAGCTCGAGTAATTGCGGCCTCTCATTGATCTTTTTGATCTGTCAGAGCATATTACCCACTACATGGAAAGCTGTTCAATAAACAAATGCTTGATATAGCGCATTGGTTAATTGGAACTACTGTTGTGGGAACGTTGTGCGGTTCAGCAACTGCTGTCAATCAGCACTATGTGCAAATTACGTTTGTGAGCAGCAATATTCAGATGCATGAGCTGCGAATTTGAGCTGCAAATTTGAGCATATCAGTAGTGATGTTGGTCTAATGGGCAGCGATTTTTAGCATGTTGGCAGTAACTGCGTAGTATGTGGCTATTATGACGTTCAGAATCAACTTATTGCAAGAATGAGCTGGAAATTCTGAAAAATGCAACTCAACCATGGTTGCTGAAATACGAGGTGTCGAAAACCAGTATTGCTCACGTCGATATCACGAAAGAAAATGTCAGTCCGGCTGTCTTAGATGACGTACATGGTCTAGTAACTCTGATTCTCTTTTGTGGTGTATTATATATGTTTACTCCCCCCCCCCCTTAACTCACTCAGAACGGGGACTGAACACCACATTGTATATCAATTCGTCGACCATGCATAGTCGTACTGTAAACAAACTATCGTAACCAGCAAGTGTCCTGGGCCGGTTGTTCGAAAGTATGATAGCGCTATTCATTGGATAGTGAATTTTTCAACGTTCATAAAATTGGACAAAAAATGTCGAGTCTTCCATTAGCGATATAAATATTAGAGACTTTAGTCTATGGATATATGTCGTAATTTTATGTTGTAACGATCAATAGGAACTTTTACGAAGGCTACAAAAAATCACTATCCAGTGGATAGCGCTATCCACCTTCCGAACAACCGGCCCCCGCACTTGGAGGGGCTCTGACGCAAATTGGCAAATAAAACGTTTTGCTAGGATACTTCGCAGGAAATGGAACAAACGAAACAGAAACTAAAGCGGTTTTAAATCATGAGTTATTAATTTTAAAATACATAGTATGAGCATCTAATTCCAGAAGGTCCACTGGCACTAGGCTCACCTGCTGAAGACAGTTTGCTTTACAGCCTAGAGCCGGTTTTCCACTAGGCGGAAATTTCCTTGCAGAACATAATTTGCCAAACTGATTGGTTAAGCCCTGGGCAAACTAGGAAACATTGTTGCAGAAACAATGTTTCCTGCCAATGTTTCGTCATGTTTCTCAAGGTGGGCAAACACTGGGAAACAATGTTTCCGCAACAAAAATCGCACTTGGGAAACATAAAATGTTTTTGAATTTGATAGGAAACATTTTTGCTTCCAGGGAAGCAAATTTTGTTTCCGCAACAATGTTTCCACAGGTGGGCAAACTGGGAAACATTTGAGGAAACATCGCGAATCACAAATGTTTCCGCAACAATGTTTCTAGGTTTGCCCAGGACTTTAGCAATATATTTCGCCGCGAAGCGAGACAATCACGTTGCTAGATTTATTTTTCGCAAGGAAAATTCCGCCTAGTGGAAAACGGGCTTGAAGTTTGATTAAGGTGAATCCACCACCACAGCTGGAAAGAGCATCTTAACGTCAGTGAAACTGCAAAGTGTGGTTGCAAAATGTTGTGGAATGTGGAAAATATAGACCTGCGAAGTGTGTAAATTTTTTTTATTTCTGAATTACGTGCGAAAATTTGAGCTGGAGATGGTAGCAATTTCCGCCTGTAATACAAAAATATACAAAATTAGCAAACTTCGCACAACTATATTCGCTGCTAATTTTAGCATCTTGCAATCACCCTTTGCAGTTATGCTAAATTTAATAAGATTTTTATAAGTTTGCATGGCGCAAACAACAGTATAAGCATCAGTTTGAGGATACACCAACTGATGTTGCACTGATGAAGGTCCGGGCTGACGGACCGAAAGCTTTGCAACAGTAAATATTCGTGGTGTATCCTTAAACTGACGCTTGTATGCTAAATTTATTACGCTCTTTCTAGCTGTGGTAAAAGATTCTCTGCTTCTTCCCTAGTTCAAAATTGAGTCTATAATGCATATTGTGTCCACTGTTTTATGTAGAAAGAGAGCCTATTTTGTCGGTGGCGGGTGGAGGTCTAAGTGCGGGCGAGTGATGGCAGGTGGCCGTGTCCTGGGTTGCATTACATTGCAGTGAGTTCAATGTAATATCAACTGATAATTTTAGTGATTTGGCCAATGGAAAACTGAAACCAAAGTTCGCTGGAATTGAAGGAGCTTTGTGCGTCAGTTTCTGTCTCATGTTTGGGAATAATATATCGTGCGTTAATTTTCGGCATATCTGGAGCGAAGTTGCAGAATAGCGCACTTATATTTATCGGAGAAAATAGACTTCATGTGTGGAATGAACCAGAGCCCTCTATACGAGAGAGATGAGTCATCTATTGTTAACAAATCTTTTGAATTTAATCGTTTTGGATCAAAAATGGCGGTAATCTATTGTTCTGCGATTGTATTCCGCCATTTTCGTTCCAACATGAAGACAATAGATGTCCTAACTCTCTCGCATAGAGGGCTCTGGAATGAACTGGTGAAGTAAACTGTTGAATGAAAGACTCTAAAAGATTCGTGAACAAACTTGGGCATCATGAAAAGTTTCAGTAGTTACTAAGCTTTTCGTGGTGGTTTCTTTACATAGAAATAGTTTATATGGCTACGCGAAGCCCATGAAAGCTGTGGAAAATCCATTTTGCTATTGTTACTATGCATGTTTATGGCAAAAGTTTTCAATCTATTTCAACTGCTATTATCCAAAAAATGTAGCAAGTTGACGTACTATGGTTTTACGCGCTGAAGTCTGACATTGACGCACTAAACTCGTTTAATTTCGCGATTTTTGGCTTTACTTTTTTCTCTTGAGTTACCCTCTACGTTTAGAGGATAATATTTAGCAGTTTTAACAAATTGCTTGGTCAGCGGCAAAATTTGCATGCTCCATGGTAATACCATCCGGGGACGTTTTTGTAATCCGAGCAACCTAAACACAGTCTTCTTGTGCCTGGCCGACCAAGTAAGTGAAAGCAAAGTCTCCTACACTTTCTACATTTATGGTGTAAGGAGCTGGTTCCTCCTCGCACATGACCTATAACGTCAGGACTGATGTACCGCGGGCACCAATCTACAAAGCGCACTTCACCGGAAGTTGAGCGGTCTACGTAACGTGTGTGATGTTTTTCGATGGACAACATCTTAAGTATTTCATTCTTTACGCTTGCCTGAGTTGATGAATATCTTGCGTAATTACTATTATCTTCGACTTCGTTGTTTCTGTCAGTATGTCTGCTACTTTTTCCTGAACTAATGATGCTTCTAGAGCTTCTCTCGGTTCTTTCACTACATTTTCTACTCCTTCTTGAACCAGCATCGTTTACAGGGCTTCTAGTTCTTCGATCGCGATAAGTATAGCGATGCCAACTTTTGTCGTACTTCCAAGAGCTATCGTTGTATCGTTCTCGTTTTCCTTCAACACTTTTGTCGTCAAGCCTTCGTTTTCTCTTCGCAGAGAATGGCTTCGTTCCGTTACGTTTTTCGTCCGATGAACTTCGCTGTATTTTGTCGCTTTTCACTCGCTCTGTTTTCCTTTCCATTTCAATACAACGTATAACAAAGAATTATTTTCGTGGATTGTCAATACTTGGAAGAGACGCCACCGGTTGCCCTCCATTGCGCATGTGCGGGGAATTCCCATTTCCTCATCACACAAGACAACTGCGCATTCATCTATGTATATCAAGTTTCGAAAGTAGAAGAAAAGGGAAATCATCATCTCGGCTAGAAAGAAAATAAGTAGAATTGCGAAGTTTGGTAGCGAAATGTCATACAATGGGAACAAAATAGCCCTGCAAAGTTCATGTGAGCTTTGTTGTCCTGGTTGGCCGCCGTGAGTTTGTAGTAGGGAGAGTGAACCAGGCTTCGCCAAACTGGTGCCAATGAAGCATAATACGTCGAAACCAGCCGCCGCAATTCATCGGTGATATTCACCGATGCACTGCTTGTGATCAATGAAGCAGAAAATTTTTTCCGTTTGACAAAGAATTTCAAATATCAGGCATCATCAGCAATAAGCATTGCGATCAGTGATTGCGATATGTGAAAAACACGGTCAATGCAAACGATGATTTTAACAGGGTGTATTAAATAAGTGAACCATCCATTCCTGTCTATTCATTCCAAGTGCATTAGAATAATTGTATTTATGCATATATGATTTAAAAGCCGTCAAAATGCAAGGCTTGTATTGTACCCTAAATCTGAAAGGGTTCAGTTTTTTGGGGGACATCCTGTTGAGTGGCACGGCAGCAACATTACGTAGTTTCCTATTCAGCATACTGTAAATCAACGCATTTTGAACCGTAGTGACCACCAAGTGGGGACCTTAAGAAGCTACGACGGCAACGTCAGGTAAAACGTAATCTATATCTGTGCACTGAGAAGAATTCAAGGCTAAATGGTATTGTTAATGAAATAAAGGTCATGTTTAAAGACCTTGCATGATGATAAATCAATATAAGATTGCCCACAGAACTAAATTTTAAAAGAACGATTTTTCCCTCAGTGAGTTCACGTCGACTCGAAACGTGAAAAGGCATAGAACGAAGTTGAATTTAAGCCTTTATACAATGGAGACGGCGTCAAGAAGATGCAGGGAACGTAAATTTATTCATTTTCTTTGTTTGAATAAAAACGCTCTTTTGTCTGGGAGACGTCGTCGTCGAAGTTGCCGTCCTCGATCTTAAGGTCCCTAGTACTTGTTGACTTTAAAAATTGTTGCAGTCAAACCGGTTGTTGTATTCTCCGCAATGCCACATTGCGGTCAATTTGCAATTTACCTGGGAATATTGCTTCGGAGGCAACTGCAACCGCCAGACGTAATTTACTGCTGTTGTTATCGTGTCAAGTTTCCAAAGTACAATAAAAAACATTTATTAATACATTTGTCATATATTTTGACAAATTTAAGCTATTTTCACCAAATACATACATTTCATTTATAAACTTTATCTGCGAACCGTTGTTTTTACGTTGACTTAGGAACATGAGTTGCTTGAAACAATAACAGCAATAGCAATTTGCGCCTGGTGGTTGCAATTGGAAAGCAATGTTCCCAGGTATATTGCAATATGATTGCAATATTGACTGCAATGTTGCAATATTGCGGGGAACACAACATCCGGTTTGACTGTAACTTTCATTGGTACAGTAGAGAAAGCGAAAAAAGACATTTAAAGAATTATTCAGTACATGTTTAAAATCCTAGCAGTGTCATGAGACACTAAAACTCTAGCCTCTTTTGACAGATAATTTTGAATATAAATTAATTGTAATATTGCACCGTGGTATTTCGGAATGGGGAATTCCCTTGCGAAACGAAGTTGCGATTACCATTGGACGAAATTAAAGTGACGTTTCCTGTAGAATTTCGAAGAAGGACGCTAATCTTCCAAGAAAAGCTCCCCATTACATCATTACAGAATTGGAAAGTCCCTTAAGGTCATTTAAAGCCTACCTATATAAAAGAGCATTCTCTACGGAAAATCTTAGTAGTAATTAATAGCTTCAACCAGACAGAACCAGAGAGAAAAAAGACTTTAATACTTCAAAAGTGTGTTAAAAATGGAAATCTATGAAGTATTGCAAAGGATGTCTTGGTCACTGCCGTGCGGAGTATGGTTGACTATTTTCTACAAGCGTAATTTCAGTGTAAAAACACATCTTGAAATTCTAGTTAACATAATAGCCTTAACTGCTGTGTGGAGTTTAGCGGTACCTTATGCAAATTCTCTGGCGTGGTCTATTGCAGTATCATTTGTGAATCTCTGGTACTTTGGGAAAGAATTACAAATATTAGCGTTGGAAGAAAAAGTAAAGTCTATCGTTTTGAGTGTCGCGCTGAACAGCGTTTATATGTTGCCACCAGAAGAATTGGCTACTGGTGCAATCGTATGCGCATCTACTCAACTTATCCGGTGGCCAATCAACTTGAGAAATGCGTTACGAGAGATGCGGATCATTTTTGGACCAGTATACAGCATTCTCACAATCGGAATTTCCATTCAAGATGAGTCTCACTCGAACTTCGTGAAAGCAGCTGTCTTTCTTGTTCTACTTGCGTCAGTTATACTGCGGCCTGACAACAACGAAGTTTTAAGAGGACTCCACCTTTTCAGATTGTCAATTCCCAGTCAGCAGGTTCGAAAAATGGCACACGGAGCTTGCATGTTTGCCAGTTTTATACTGAATGTGTTGTACCTTTCAAGATCTTGCAAGATTGCTCAAGTAAACTTCATCGTACCTTGTGCGATATCTTTCATTGCAATAGTCAACATTCTTTTGTACCTTTATGCAGCGGACTTTCCGCGTAAGATCGTAAAAACAATAGTGAAACATTGAACAATGTATGTATGTCTGTCAACGCCAAAAGAATGAATGGGACTATAAAAATATTCAGAACGGTTGTAGAATATATTCCTTTCTCAGTGGATGAAAATAAAATGATTGTTTTGACTTTTACCGAGAGCTTCGTACAACTAACAGGAGGCTCTGCATGCCTAGTTGATGAGAGGAGATTAAAGCAATACAAATTACCATAAAAAGTTACGAAATTATTTTGAAATATGAGCTCAATTCATCGTGAAATACCTTTCGTTTTCTCGTCCGCCCTATTTAGTAGGCAAAATAAAACCAATATTAAACAATTACTGGACACAATATGGCTAACATAAATTCGTTCATGACAAAAAGCCAATATTTGGGAATGCAAAACATAGAAGATATAGAGTAATTATTTACAACATTTCAAAGTGTAAAAAATATCAATGCAATACAAGTATTTGGCAACCAATTAATTCATGGATTCATCTTTCATTGCAATGATATAAAGAAATAATACTAAATAGTCGAAACGATGGGTTGTACATTTTGTATCTGTGCACTGCATTAAATAATATTGCTCATTATCGACTTTTGACGGTGCTGTATTGAAGAGGGATGGCGCAGGTGCGAGGGGCTAGCCCCTTTGTTCAATCTGACGGAGGGCTGAGCCCTTCTACTTTCATGGCAGATTTTGTAAGGGCTCTTGCATGGAATCACAATAATTTGAGTAGCATCTTTCATAAATGGAAGATACTTGTATTGCTTCAGCAGCTTTGTTTTTTGTGGTTAAATAGTAATAAGCAGTGTAACTCCATACTTCAGCGTTTATCAGATTGACTGGTCATCATGTAGCACACTTAGATGTCACCGCCGTACAGTCATGTTTCACGAATTTCTGCTTGTCGAAAAAGCCCCCACAAAACTATTACTTCTGCAGCACTAGTCTTTCAAAACGTGGAACATTGCTGTAACGACCAGTTCCAAAAAGTCGTCTGTGACACTAAATTCTAAATGTTGTAACACCTTGATGAAGGCTTAACATTAGTAATTTCAAGATATATTTTCCAAGTTTTCCATTTGTTTTTAGTTTGCCTAGATTTCCACCCGTTGAGTCTGATCTTCGCAGAAATTAATAAAGATCTCTTTCAACTTAGTCTGCACGTAATCGCAATAGTAATTACAGGTCCGCCTGAGGTATATTGATATTTTCGAGACCATTTACTTTTACATGCCGAAATTTTAGCGCATCTGCTGCAGATGAAATTGGTTGCAAATCTAGATCCATACAGATCTTCATACCGGTCCTCTGTGTCTGGACCTAAATGACGGCTTTTGTTTCGCAACGAAAGTTTCGATATCATATTAAATACTGGCGAAATAAAAGCTATTTTCCCCAATTCAGGCCAAACAGCTTAATTGGTCGATTTTGAGTGCACCCCCGTTTGCAAACTTTTAAATGCAGTTTTACGATATCATATGACGCTTTGAAAATTTTGTCCTCACCATGAATTATTTTCGTGGAATGTCAATTCTTGGAAGAGACGCAACAGGTTACACCCAGCTGCGCATGTGCGGGGGAAAGCCCATTTCGCTCATCACATCACAATGCCACCAACAATTTAAGTTATTCAACTATTAACAATTTACAGAAGGCAATTGCACATTCATCTATATATCAAGTTCGCACGTGTATATACCCCAAACGCTTTTCTCATTTGCAGAAAATGGTTGGCCGATTCAAATTATTGACTAACTTAGGCCCGGTTTACACTGCCAAAGTTTCTGTGATCAAAGTGGGAATTTCGGACAGGTAAATCCTACGTTTTGAAGGATTTGCTAAAAATTTTTAAGGGAACTAATACACTGCTCAACAATGAACTACTTTACTCTGATACTTCTTACAAATTTTTCAGAACATAGGATTTCCCGGTGAAAACTTCCTGCTTTGATCACGGAAACTTTGACAGTGTAAACCGACCTTTAACCAAAAAAAGGTCGTCTTTCCAGTGACCTATTGCTCTGAATTTTCGATACACGTGATTTTCATTTCTCACGTTCAAACTTGAACTTGCTCATAGTAGTTGAGAGGTGTTGTGAAGGGTTGCCAAAGGGCTGGCTCTCAAAAACAGTGAGATCAACAGTTCCGATCTTTCGCAATGACGTTCGACTCGGCTCTTTATTCGTACATAGGTTTTGTACGATTGATAAGAGTATCCATGAAACAGTCGTTCGACTTTTATGGCTTGCTCAAACTACAGTAGGTGAAAGTTTACGTAGGAGAAAACGCCATTTATTGAAGTGAACAATTTCCGATTGAAATTGAAGTTCAATCAAACTCCTACGAAAACAAGATTCTTACAAGCGAAAACACTTATGATATTAACGTTGATGAGAGATCAGTTTCCGAAAGAACTAGCCCACTGCATGCAATTTCAACTGTAGATCCAACGAAAACAAGATTCGAAGGAAAGTACCGGATCTGTTGATAAGCATAAAACCATGCTACAGAGAGTTGCTATACAAGAGATGAACACGACCTTCCGTTCAGTTTCTTAGCTAGATCTAGCTAGGAAAAGATACACTCATGGAGGAAAATATTTTATTTTTTAATGCTCTGTAACTATAAGAACGAGTTGAAGAGATGGATACCAGTTTCCCTCCGTTTTTGTCGCGAGATCCGAGTAGAAGTAAACTGCCATGAAAACATATGGTTTAACTGCCTGTTTCATGGAACGAAATACTTCATGTCTTTGAAGAGGAAACAAAGATTTTGTCCAACTCTGAGTTTCCTAAATTTTACGAAGAAAATTTCCGCTCGGTTACATATGGGCACTTGACCAAGCTCAAAAGCTATGAAATCTACTTGTCCTAAGGAAATCTTCAAAAAACGGTCAAACGAGAAATTACATCTCTCGACAACTCTCGCGTCTTATTTAACCGGCGGGGTTTAGTTGATTAGAATCAGTAGATTGATGTACTTCTACTATATGGGATTGTGCGCATTTCCGAATTTGATTATGTCTTTATTCAACGAATCCCTGTTTGCCAATAAAACATCATTTGAAACTTTTTAGTCCAGTCGAAAATTAAAAGTGTTAATTGGTCAAATATAATGGTGTTCTAATTCTTTTTTAATAAGCTGACAAAGAAAATTTTGATAACTCTGTTTTTCCTGTTACTTCAGTGATCATAGCAACTAAAACACATGACAAAGACGAGCTAACATAGATTTTATAAAACTATGTAGCATCAGTGCACTATTCTTCCTGGTAATAATCTTTAGTCATACAATTCTAGTTGCCTCGAAATCCTTTTTATGTTCACAGAGGCGAGCACACTGTAATATGTGGACGTACATGCAACTTTCTTAGAAGTATACTGTACTGCTTAAACCTTTATTATTTTATGTGAAATTGTCTTACCTTACAGTCTTATAAAAGTTTATTGGCTAAACGCTTTATCAATATTCTTTATTGCAAAGAGGGCACAAAATGAGGGGTGGGAATAACGTTATTCAATGTTCTACTTTTCATTTTAATGTAGCCTTATATGAAGCAAACGTGTGCTTATAATTTATTGCACCGAAGCATTGAAGTATTGATTATATTGATGCAGCCAATGTCTGGAGTTATGGTTGAAATACCACTCGAACTATCCAGCTCAAATGCAAATGAAAATACGTCACGTTGTCTGCAAGATGAAGATGTCGCATCATGCATCACAGCTTATTATAGAAGCCGTTTTTAAGTTTGCAGAGCTTCTAGACCATGTTTCTATCGACGCTGACCTTTGCACAAATACGGCATTTGTTTGGAAAATACTTCGCTCAATTAATTTTTCACTTCAAGTATAATTGGTGTTTCTTTATCATTTGCAGAAACGGAATCACTTGACTTGGCATCATCGTGAGACCGGAAGTACCTGAAGTGTTCGCTGATGTTGTTCAATTGCCAGGTAAGTACAATCGCAGTTGATGTAATGATAGTGATGTTGCGAAAATGTTTTTGATGCTATGATTTTCCACCACAGCGGTTGGTAGCTCAATGCAAGGTACAGTATAGTTGCACGTACTTTCATCTCTGGAGGTTAATCACCTGCGTACGAAACACAGCAGTTAAGACCTCGATCAATACACGAGGCAACAGACCATTCCTTTTATAGCAATTCGATATTAATTTTGCACTATATGACAAGGATGACTTGTCGTTCACAATTCGTTTAACATGAAGTGGAAAAGAGAGCTCACTTACCATTTCGGTTAAGATTTCAAAGGAGAAGTAAGAACGTAACCAGACACCTTCAAGAATTTGTATCAAGCGTTATCAATGAATTTACCGCAAGTTTCAATGAGTCTATATATATATATATATAATGAGTCATCTCTCGAGTCTTAAAAGGCAACATTTACTAATAAGCTTATAATCC
Source organism: Phenganax marumi (assembly GCA_025400095.1). Taxonomy (NCBI): domain Eukaryota; kingdom Metazoa; phylum Cnidaria; class Anthozoa; order Malacalcyonacea; family Clavulariidae; genus Phenganax; species Phenganax marumi. The sequence goes on from JAODVM010354046.1 coordinate 13,457, forward strand.
TCTGATTCTACGCCTAATATATTCGCACGACATCATTCATCGATGTTTCATATATCTTGAGTGAAAACATTCGTAAAGATTTTTCAAATTTTACTTGCTTATTAAGTATTATGTTGTTTAACATAAATTGCGCAAACCTCTTTAAAAAGCCGCAGATATAACGATATGAAGGTGGTCCACATACCAAAAGAAGCTTCGCGAACCATCCAGCACTGAAAGCTGTTTGGAATGCCACCTATAGAATAATATTATACGTGTGAAAATCTTAATTCGTACTTTCCAGGAAACTGCCATGCACGCGATAGTTTTGCATTTTGAAAAACCAACTTTCATTCGACTCGGAAAGTAGTAATAGTGATATCATGATCCAAACATATTTTTTCTGCACAAATTACAGCTGTTTGTGTGAAAAACAATCAAACAATGAACCCAAACAGTAGTGCGTATTCTGAGTGCATTCATGGAATGTTGAAAGCTGCCTAATACAACTTATCCTTATTTTCTCCCGCAAGACTATAATTGCATTCTTTTTTGCACCTTAAATAACGCGTTCTCTTGTTGCACAAACGTTGCCCTAGACGTTAGGGTGTGTTGCACTGCATTTTGCACATGCTAAGTATGCTTTTGGGCCATCGTGTGAGAAAAGCCGATCTTCTAACTTATAACACGTTTGTAAGTGTAATGCCCTAGTCAAGGGCCAAGAGTGTAATCAGAGCAAAAGTTGTGTGAGACTGTATGTGTGCGATCTCCGCGTGTTTCTACGGTTACAGCACATTCAATGAAGTTCAATTCTTATTGTGAAATTTTGCCCGCAACCTACTTTTGGCTTCAGTTTGTGTGAGCTTCAAAATGTTTTCCACGCAACAAATGAATATACGCGAGACTTGGACATAAAGATGATATCGAAACATTTTCTGTACATATATAGCTACAGCTTGTTAAAAGCAAGACGCAACGTGACTTTCACATAGATTAATGAAAGATACTGAGATATATACACTAAGTGTATAGGAAAGAGGATCTATAGGACTTTGTTTTTCAAAATAGGTCCTATAGTAGCCGCACGTTTATGCTTAGTTTTAATTTCACCTCCAACAAACTGCGCGTTTGCACTAAATTTGAGCTACTATCCGAACAACTGTTTTGATAAATGAACCATTTCTTCTCTCCAAAATATATCCTTAAGGTGTTAACCTTAAAATTGCGTTTTGACCTCTCTTCAAGGGGGCCACCTGTTTGTACATGAAATTTGAGTAGGTTGCAGTACTTTTTCTCGTGTTCAACTTAAGAGCGTGAAATTAATACTTGCGAGTTGTATGGATTAGTTAAAGTCGTAGGCATAGATCCAATTGAACTGGAGAATAACTGACTTGCTAATTGATATCGTAGACTGGATTAGACTTGTGTGTAATGAATTTACGATATCTCTCAGCAACAATCAGATTGTTTACTGATCAATAGACACGGTTCACACCGTCTGAGTTTGTTTGAATATCAAACGTGTTTTTTTTTCTTGAAATAGAGTCAGCTTTTAGCTTGCATTGAATGAGTTCTGTTGCACAAAATCATTGATCGTGTATTATTAGCAGGCCTCATTTGTTTTTCTGAAATGCAGCCAAGTTTGAGTAATTGCTACTAATGAAACAATTTTTTACCCATTGTTTTTGTTTGTCTATACATGTTTCCGTAGCAAAGTTTCATTGTTGTAATCAACCAATCATGTCTTGGCACCAAACTTGCTCAAACTTATACCGTTAAGAGAAAATGTGGTTCTTAGGCTTTTAGCGAGGAAAATTTGCCTCGTTTTATTCCTAGAGTATCCGTTCATTACGTCGCTCGAAGTACAGTCAGACTTCCGTCAAACCACGTTCAAATAGTTTTTATCCCCCTCAAGAGCTTTAAATATGGGATATTCTAGTGAAATCACATGCTGTCGATATTTATTCGTTTACGAGGGCCATATTGGCATTTTTTACATATGCCCAGGCAAACTGTATTAGTCTCGGTTAGCGAGTGGCCGGAATGCGTACAAACAACGGGATTAAAGGTGTGACTGCATTCTACCGGAGTTTTAGTGCGGCCTAGCTGTTGTAGCATACACATTTTTATGACGCCCGGAATAAACACATCCTTGTAAGCGTATTATGAGTAATTTTGTTCCTTATTAAACACGGCAACGAGATTCTCCATGCTACACGGTGGTCTTGACTACCAAGACCTTTCCTATAATTATGTACAATTTGGTTATGTACAATGTACAATTCTCTGTCTCGCTGTACTGATTGTGCGCGTTGTGAGACTGATGCCCGCCCTATCTGTACTGTTTGTAAACGTGAATGCTTGTGGTTTAATTGGCTTAGGAAACGATCGATCTTATTAGTTTACTAGTGAAGTCACTTTGAAAAACAACGGTGTCTAAGATAAGACAATCAAATACGGTAGTGATTACTTTTGTATTTTCCTCATGAATTTATAAGTTTTTCAAACTACACATAAGTTCCTTCCTATAATTACCAAGATCTAAACAAACGCAGAACCATTGCGTATTCTGTTTATAAAATAGTTGCAAGAACGCACTCATTTAAAAAATTGGTAAATATCAAGATGCTAAAATAGATCGTTGGAAATCGTTTGGTTAACCTCCAACATGAGTATAAAGCGTTCGGTTTGTGGATAGTTAACCGTACATCCGCATATGTTAAAAAAACCGAATTTTTTTGGTACCCACAGATATAACGTATGAATTAGCACCCTGGTTGAAGTTTATGGCATGTCGTGATTCTGTCTCTACCACTAATTATACAAAGTGGTCTTTAACGAACATAATGAGATTCTGAACCACATATTGCAAACTACGGCAGACAGCACGGGCTTACTCGTGCGTCTGTGCCGCTATAGATGTTCACACTTTTTAATTTGTTGATGTTCATGGAGAATAATTGCCGCCGCGACACACAGGTTCACGTTTCTTCCAAGCACGTCATGGAGTTGCGTTTCAGAAATTAATTGCTCACATGCAGGAAGTGATGTTTAATCGTTGCTTCTAGTGACTGCGTGTATATTTTTTAACAAAGCCACAAAATTTTGTTTGAGTGCACTACGCCAGAGTAGACCAGAGCGGTTGGGTATACTGTAATCATAACTCCTAAGAGTGGTTTCGGCAAATGTGAGACGGCAGTCAAACAATTCGTCACTAAGATTTTCTCTTCTGAAATATCCTCGACGGGCAATATCTGGTTGAAGCCTTATGAAAAACATCTTTGTTCTGCTATAGCCAACGTGAAGGCTATAGTTTAGCGAACTGTATGAAATCAAAAGACTGCTCGACTAATTGTACGATTAAACTTGGGGATATCGAACATGTAAACTATATGTTGTACTGTTTGTTCTTCAATCTGCAGTTGTTCGATAACTTGCGGTATTTACTAGAAAGACCTAGGGCATAAGATTACTCAAGGAAACTTCAGAAATTTTGAGCGTCATTGTATACACAACGGAACGTTTGACTACTTGCAACACAATCTCAATGCTCAATGTTTGTATATGCAGTTGCTGTTTGGGGTTGAGACGGATTTCGTCTCATCCGGAGAGTTGCACAAACACACGTTATGCTCCCTACTGCACCCTCATATGTTCCGGCTTTCTGAAGACGAAATTTGTTCTAATGACACTGCGCTTAAGCATTGAATGCTTTACAGACTAAAAAGACGATACTCATTAACCATGATATTACCTGTGGCCGACGGGACGATGAAGTGCACATTAAAACTTAAGATCGTTAAGCGAAATCCTATTTTGTGTGCTAAGATTTATAAAGTACTGCACGCATTCAGCTAGAGTCAGAGGGCAGTCCTTTTGATACGTTTTTTCGGCATATGTTGATCTTTAAGCCCCGTTTACACTATACCGGATTGTTATCGGAGCGGCTCAAGTTTTGCAATTATCGATGCTCTGTAAAAATTTTTCATGGTAATGAAACAAAGAAATGTACAAAATCTGTCTGCCTAGCAAACATTTGCTGGTGATTATTGCTCCTCAACAGCAAACGAAGATGTCGTGACGAGTGAATCCGGTATAGTGTAAACGCGGCCTAAATACTAGCAATGTCATTGTGTCCATGAAATACAAACAATTTGACAAACGTGGTTAATTGAGCCCTTTTTACTTCGTTTGCAGGGTTCAATTGGACCGTGAACTTCATATTAATTCTTAACACTTCAGATGCATTCGGTTTGCTTCTTATTTTCTGTACGTACATGTAGTCTTCTCATGATACGCTTTACATTGACACAATGACGAAGTGAATTTTTCTTCTTCTATCGTAATAAGTTTCGAATGTAAATGAGTTCACAGTAACCAGCTTTTCTATCATACCTTATTGCTATTGTAGTTTGATAGTAATATGGAAACAATTAATTCAATATAAAATATTTGGCACTCTAGTTCCTTTTTGCAGCGGGTATGGGTTTAAAGATGACATAAGAGCGGTTAGATTCACATGCAAATACGAATTACTTATTCTGACGTTAATAAAATTTTAGTGCCATGAATTAGTTCTACTCTTGCCGATTCATAATATATGTCAACATGGTTCCGCTAAATATGGAAAAAAGGCAATACATAACTACCATACATACAGCCAGCATCGTTCTATTCATAGGTGCATGTTTATTTTTATTTTGTCTCATGCTAAATATAAACAGCAACGTTGTGGCCCTTGCGAATAGATCTTTCCGCTGTCAAATCATACGTCAAATCCACATCAGAGTGGGGCTGAGAGGTCAAGTAGTATGGAAATAACAATAAGCTTGGCCTCTCAGCCTCGTTTCCATGAAGAAGTGTGTAATTACTCGTAAGGTTACTATATATCCTCAATCAAAATTGCATATTGCCACGGTTGCGACCTAAAATTTCGTTTAAATAGAAAGAAAAATGCAATATATTCAGGATTTTGTCGTTTAGGGACAACATATGACAAGTACGCAAATTTTTAGATTGCATATTTGTTCTTGAAAAGCCTCCCCGGGAATTATTTTCGATAGCTAGATTATTGCTCAAGTTTCTGTGGTGGAAAAATGCAGTTTTGACCGACCAAATTTATCTGAGCCGTGTTGACTCACTTTTACCCAAACGCAACAAAAGACCTACCATTAAACATTACAAGTTGGCGTTTACAACAGTAAGAAAAATTTTGCAAGTCCTAGAATATTTTTGAAGTTATAGCGCGCGTAAAAGTTGTCATTCACTTTTTTTATGCACACTATATGTACTAGAAAATCTCGTTCGGGTGTTGTCATTCGTTTACACCTTGATTTTGAAATTAATATTGCTACAGACTACAGCACCATTACAGTATTAGTTATATCCATCAGTTCTATTTTAAAGTGTATATCACGTTAATTTTATGCAATGCTTTTGTTGGAGACGACTAGACTCCTGTGTGCGTCATCGGCGCCACTTTGAATGAATTCGAAAACCTATTGGTGAAAATCTGCTTGCTCTCTGAATCTCGTGGGAGCCTTTGCATTCCATTTATTTGAGACGTTAAATGCTATTTTAAAAAATGAGCGGCAGCGTTTTATCAGATTTCAATCGCGAGCCGAAGCCAAGAGCTATGGCGCTGATAAACGGGTTTTGCATTCTGCAAAAAGGTTTATAAATAACTTTAAAAAATGAACAAACGACTTTGTTTGATCAGTTGATATAGTAATTTTTCTACTAATCGACGCTGTTCAATCAAGTCGTAAAAATAAGGCTAACTTTTGTGGAAATCTTTATCACAATGTAAAACACCAACACGGGAACAACTTTGTTTTTCCTGATGAATTATTAACGTACGTTGTATTCAACCTTTGTTCTGTATGATGACTAAAATCTACAAAATTTTTCGGATTCAATAATTGCATGTGACCTATTTAAGATGCAAATTTACATTTGTGGAATTTTTCCCTGTACAATTCTGAGAACAGACTCGCGCATATAAGTATACTATTGATCGAAAATATTAGATGTGTTGTAATTATTCATGATATTTCTATCAGGATTATTGGATTAGCACTGCAGTAAAAATTAGATGCGTAGGTAGGTAAAAACTTCATTTAATCACGCTACCCTCGTCATCATACTCCTGATTTCCTCGAGGGGCTTCACGCAAACAATACAAGAAAAGGAAAGGAGGAAAAATTAGGAAAAATCATAGTTTTAAAAATACTATTTACAAAGTTGTTTAATAGCGTATGGCACAAAAAATTTATCTGGTTTCCACGCATCTTTCTTTTGAAGCAGTCGAGGGCACTCGCCGATTTAGTTTCAAGTGGAAGATTATTCTACTACATAGCGGTGCTGTACATAAAGCTTTTGGAGTTTTCGGCAGTGTTAAACGTTAAACCATATTCGCTTTTGTAAGATTGTAGAAATTTTGAGTTACATTCCTTCCGCGAAAAGATTCTTGTAGACTCGGGGCAGCGCGGTACGTCACTTAGCACTTTATACACAAAAACAACTTTGGAGATTTTCCTTTTAACTGCTAATGTATCCCAGTCCAAGGAATAAAGAATGCTACACGAGTGTGTTTCTCTTGGAGCAAATTTTCACTATTTTCCCAAAAAATGGAGCATGTTGTGGTCAAACTATGACAGCCCTAGAGCTCTGCATATGGTTTGTAAAGGAATAACATCAACGTAGCCTACGGTTTGGCACGTGCAATTGCCCCAATTCCTGCACGTGCCTTTTTATCAGTTTTATCAATATGACTGTCCCACATCAAATGTTAATCACTTTCTACCCCTATAAGCTTTCTAGAGAATTAGTTAGGAGTAGTGGTTTGTCCCTGAAAGGATATTAGTACGAACAATCTTGTTTTTGAAGTTACATGGTGATCCAATGAACATCAGTTTAGATTTAATTGGTTGGTATTGTAACTTACTTTTCGCAAGCGAAGAGTAGAGATTTTTAAGTCGTTTATGTTTTTGATTAGTGCCATGATTACATGATGACGCAGAAGTTTGGGTGTCGTCAATACAAAGGTCTAGAGTCCTAGACTTTAGACGCTGATAACTGGACTAAGAATTTTGCCCTTTGAGACTCCAAATATTACTTGTTGGGTGCGTGTATACTGCAATTCACAAAGCATGCACACTTGTTCCCTATATATTCGCTGATATGACTCAAACCATCTTAGTTCGGTTCCATAAATTCCGAATTGCTCATTCATCTTCTTTGGTAAGATAGAGTAAACAGCTTTTCTATGTTTAATATTCATTACAGTAAAAGAGAGTAAGTAGATAGATCAGTGAGTGGTTCGGTGGTGATGTCAAGGGAGGAAAACATAGCGGAAAATAGGCGAAGACGCGCACAAAGGAAAATGGAAAAGTGAGAAAAATAATGCCGAGAAAACTAATATGCAAAGCTTCCCAATTTCCCTTCTTCCAAATCCTCACGCCTCAAACCTACTATCATTCAGCGCGCTGCATGAATGATCGAGTTTTATAAGTTTTAAAATTGAAGCCACTGGGGACGAGGCAGGCTCTGAGACTGAAATGTACTTTTGACGTGAAGTAATCAGCAAAATGCTCGCTGATATTTTCTAAAGGTCGCTTTCTGCTTCAACCGTATCGAGGCGTACGGTGGTGTAGTTCTTTGTTCTAATCTTTAGCTATCCTCTGGTGCTCACGAAACTAAGCGATCCACTACGTTACGCTACGTTGCAGTTAGTAGAAAATTGCGTTAACATTAACATACATTTTTTGTAAACAATATACACTGTTCTCATATCGCAATACGTAATTTGTTTTAACTGTATTAAGCAGTAGCGCCACAGTTCACCGCGTGTTAACTAATTGGTCGATTTCCTATATGTTAAAAATTTGACGACAAACATGCATCACTGATCAATAGCATGTCAGCAGTTAAATGAGTGTTCAACTCTGGTCCTTGAGAAGCTAAACTGAAAACGAATAGGAAATAATACAGCTGCTGCAGGCATATCGATTACGAACAACAACATCTCAACAATCAATCATGCAGTATCAAATGATCAAACAAACTGGTTTGTCGTTACTATACAAGGATAGCAAGAAAACTAACGTATTCACGAATCGCGAGAAACACTTTTACATCTGCATGATTTCCATACAGTCGTAAAAGTCGTAGAGACAGAGTCACGAACTTTCTCAACATCCGAAATAAAGTAAGTTAAAACAAATTATTAGGAAAGTAATTATTAGCGGACAACATGAATGTTTTCTTTGAGATATACTGCCAAGAAAATAGAGAATATTTTGGCCGTTGAGAGATATCGCGACTCTAATGTTACGACGTTTACGAACGACTATATGGAAGCCAAACATTAGGTAATTTCGAACAATTACAGTGCCATGGAATTTTTGCGATAATACTAATGGCGTGTACAAACAAGCGGCAAGCAAAGACAAGGTTCAAAAAAGTGAAGTTTTGAACTTGATGGTAGAATGTTATCTGGAATCACATCTCCCTTGTTTGAAATTCCGCCGTAGGGCTGAGTTGCAGACTTCTACTTTCTCAAACTCATTCATAATTTATAAGCAAAACACAAAGGAAATCAACACCGTTAATAACTGTTCATGACTTTGTCCTTGATTTTCTCTTTAAATACAAGTTGGTTTGAGAAGCAATACAATAAATTCAAAAGTTGTTTATTACTATAGTGTAACACCTCAAAGTGTGTAAAAAAACTCGGCTAGCGCCTCGTTTTTCAACGCACTCTTGGAGTTTCACAGACCGGTAATAAACACTATCTTGTTTATTATATATAACACAGCAACCAATACTATATAAAATCAAAAGGTTCATTGATTTAGCGCCACCTGTATACAGTAGTAGATACAAGATACTGAGTGCGAATAGGCGTTGTAAATGAAATTTGGGTTAAATTACAGCTGAAAGAATCCTAAAGCACTCCTTTGCTTTGCTTGAACGGATATCAAGCTCACAAAGGCAAGCGAAGGACTGTCGACAGCACGCGCACTGACAGATATAAGCAGTTAACGCACATCTATCATTTTCTACATAGCCATTGTAAATCCCTGCCACAACTTCAAACGTACTAAAAATGTTGTGACCACTAAATCACATGTTAACGCGCTTAGTCACGCAAGAACACGAAACAGACCGAGCTATAAGGTATTTGGTCATTCGAAAACGGTACTAGAGATTTTTGTATTAACGCTAACAACGTATATACAGGCTAATACAGCCTCGAATTTGATGTCGCGACTTCAAGGTTTCAAAAACTTTGCGACGCAATTAATTAGGAGGCATTTGCCTAAACAAAGTATTGAATAGGATATTATCGCATTAAATTTAGTATCGCGCGGGTCCATTAACGCCTCAAGAGTTGGCGAACACGACTTTATTCGCTTCTGTCCATCAACTAGCACAAATATCATCACTAGAAATTGTCTTGTAATTCGGGTTGCCATATGTGACACGAGCTGATAAACTAGATGCATTAAGTAATGATACCTTATTTATTATTAGCTTATGTGCCACTCAGCTACGAGCATATGTTCAAATTACCGCCTAAGCTGGTGTCCTATAAGTATATACATTATTAGAAAAGAAAACGACGAAAAAAACTTACGAGGAGTAGATGAGATCGCTTTAGAGTGAATTTGACGTAGTATGAAGAGTAAGATGAAAGCAGGAATCATGTCGTGACCGTTTGTGATTAGTACTGATTGTCGAAAAATTCTCTCTTTCTGATTTACCACCGCGAGCAAGCCAAGGTCCTCTGCGGGCTATCGTAAAAGATCTCAGTCTTAAATAGCGCACACTAATCCACAACGACGGGCCTGTGTCTGCCTTCGACAACCCGTTGAAAGATACAAATGTCAGCGTATTATCTATCAGGTCAGTTTCCGACCAAGGAGTACGTACGCCACGATTAATAGCGGGAATGCTTTTAAGACTTTCGCGTGTGTGTTGCGTGCCTCGCCCAAAATGAGTGCGCGCATTTGCCAGACCATTCTTTGTCGCACCACAAGCAGATTAAAACAAGCGATGTTCACTTCTATTGCGTTTCCGTCATGGATAATTCATTCCATAAATTACGTAGCACTGTAAGCCGAAATAAGCTTGTGACAAAGTCAACAGTGTGATGTGTATTTTGCGAATCGTAATAAATGTCATTGAACAGTTGTTATTGGAGCACGCAGATTTCCTCAACACAGCAGTGGTTTATCATTTGACCAACAAGGGTGGCAATATTTAAGTAGTATAATACGTCTAATCTATTTAATGTTACACTTCGCTTTCTCAAACACATTAAAAGAGCCCTGTAAACCGACTAGGCATAATCGCACCCCCAGAGAGACGGAGGCGATTCAATATAATCTCGCTCATGATGCAAACGATTAAATTTGGGTTATATACCCTCTCAAACACGCCATGTAAGGGATACCGATACTGCAGTCTTCACGGCATATAAAAATTCAAGCCTAAAGCGCGTTTATATAGGCATTGTAGGAAAACTAATGAGTATGTTTACAGTGGTGTGATGCCATGATAGCTGAATCCTGAATGTGTTTTTTATGTCATAATTCTTGTACTCACTGTATGTAAGAGTGCCAATCCAGCAAACTTTGAAAAACTCGAAAGGATACTGCATGTCTCAAATCCAACGTTAACCGTTTGGCGTAGGCGTGTAATGCATGACACAGGTTACAGGTATTAGTGAGCTTTACCTGACAATTTCAAAAAGTTGTCCTCTTGACGAAGGACAAGTAGCTAAAATCATCTGGCGTTGGGCAGAGTAAAAATAAGTTGCCATGTGGCAGAAGCCTCAAGAGAAGGTTACTTGACAAAAACGGCCATAGTGGCATTTGACGAATTTTGCCTGAATAGCATCAAACTAGGGATGATTAATTTTCTGCTTGGCAAACTAGGGATGATTAATTTTCTGCTTGGCGACGTTGCTGATTTCAAGACGATGTCTCCTGGTCTTTTCTTCACAAATAAATATTATTCGCGCGAGGCATCATGATAAAATCGATGTGCTGTCATCTGTGTTATTTATTGTCAGTATGTTTCGCGTCTAAATAGACAATACTGCCAAAAATAAGCGCGATTACTTAAAAGACAAGTGTCTGTGAAAAAATTTCGATCGAAGTCGCATTCTTAGCTAACTGTTGGCAATTTGGACTAATTATTTCGCATGAACTACAAGAAACTAGTATGTTTCTGAAACTAAGGCCCGTTTCAAACGTCGAATTTTGCTTGAGTCCAACGCATTCAAGACAATGCAAAGTGAGGTAGTTGTGCTGATTATCTTCTGCATTAAATGCGTTCGCGCAATGCGAAATACGACGTTTGAAACAGGCCTAATTTTACGTTATCACAATAGCATTTATTTTAATTTGTTGTAAGCGAAAGTTTCGTAATAATACGTTATCCCCGAAGGAAAAGTAAAATCCTGTTTGTTTTGCTGCAAACAAAATATGTCCCAAAATGTATCACAAACGTATTACAAAATGTTTCATGCACTTTTAAAAACGTCGACAGACGTGACAGGCGAAGCCAAGGATTGCATTTTGCTAGACTTCATATCAAATGTATACGTTATACTCGTATTACTCTAAAGTGCACCAGTGCCTACAGATTTATGGAAATATATTCAATATTTGACATGTATTCAAAAGTGGTCGGTGCATGGCGATGTTATAGCTAGAATTTTATTACCACAATCCAAAAAAAAACAAAACGCGAAGATCGACAATCGCGATATCAGTTACAGACGTGGAACATTTGGGACAGCTTAAATCCATATCATTCGCATGGCAACCTGACTCAATCAAAGTGTTATCCGTTTGCTCTTAGCTGCCAAGCTTTAGATACACCAGTAATATCTATACACTTTCTCAAAGAGCCGTTTATTATTTCGTGAGAAATTTTGTTTATAAAATGTTAACTTGGCAGAGAGAAAATGACAGACTACAGAAGGCAGTTACTTAAGTTATCAAACACGATTTTTATCAGAGCTACGACTGGTGTAAAACATAACATATTTGTCACAATCTGGATGTAATTTAGGAATGATAAAATGTAATGTCAAAATTTTAGTAAACTTCAGGAGTTGACAATCTCATTGTGAAACCTTATAAAAGTTCGCCGTGATATTATCCTTATTACAAAGTGATCACCAAGAATTCTCAGTTTACAACTCGTCATGATGCTTAAGATGCAAGTATTTTATCTATAATTTCCTATAGGTATGAAATTGAACGAAGAGAAGTTTTTATTGCCCCGGTAGAACTTCTTTTACAAAGAAGTTTTTGTTTTTGGATTTCCTATTCCTTTCATGGGTGAAATATATCGCTAATCTTGACTTGCAGATGTATAAATCTGGCTACATCACAATGCATGCACAAATAGGCAACTATTAAAGTATTGTACAGCTCCATGGGAAACAAACACCAACACAGTTTAGTTGTCAATTCAAAACGTAAAACATTACACCAATACGTCTTAACGCACAAGGTATAATACGATAGTCAACATTAATGTTTGATTTAACATCGCGACTGCCATATATTTGAATTTTCTCAATTTAGGTGCACGGTTTATATTACAAAGTTTAAGACCAATTAGACTTACTTATAATCCTTTTCATGTATTTTATGGCGGACTAATTCGATTAATATTCGAGCAATACATGTATTACAGTATAATGAAATCTGATTCGATTTTACCACATTCCAAACGAACTATGTGTAGGCGGCCGTTATTTATCGCCAGTGTAAAAGGGACGTAATACCGGTTCCATTTCAATCGTATCCTGGCGTAACGTTGCGTTTTTCTTTGTTCCAAACTCATTAGCTATGCTCTGGTGCTCACGAAACAAAGAGATCCGCTACGTTACTGTACGGTACAGCGGAAATGGAAACGGTCTATAATCAGGCAGGTCTTTTCAAGCAACCGATATTTTCATACTCTAAAGAATGTGAAAAAGTGGATACGTTCACGTGAACGTGATTGAACGTCGAAGCAACGTTCGGTCGTTGTATTCTTTTACGTTCTTCAATCATTCAGGAAGTCACATCCTTCAAACTGAAAAAATCGCTGCGCTAGGAAGTGAAGTGTATGATATGAGGCCACACGCTCACAAATGTTTGCATATAAATTCGAACGTATGAAGCACGTAAAATTAGTTGTAAAGTCGTGTGAAATTTCACGTCAACTCTTCACCTAAAGGTACATTTAAACGTAACTTATTGATGAATATATCAAAGAGCGAGTTTGCGACGATACGTTACCTTTTCTTCAGTCCATATTTTTTGCGAACCCTTCATCACCATGCAGGAAGTCTCCCAGAGCAGCAAAATCTTATATCCAGAATATTGTACGCTCTTAACCATCATGCTATCAACTCTTTATGGATAGTGAATAGCATGCCTCACAATTAAGCAAACATAATTAAACATAAACGACACAGTCAATAGATGCTGACAAAGCTATTGCAAAGTGATGGATTACAAACAATCAATTGAAACGCAGGGGAAATTTACAAACCTCTGCCAGCTTAATGTATTGTTGACTGGAGAATCTATTTTCTTCATAAACATACGGCTCCACTCCAACCGAAATAATGAGCTTGCTTGCTAATGGTGAATGGTTGGTGACAGAAAGTTGTCTCAGCGTCTGGTACGGTCGTATTTTGATAGCCAGGTCTGACTTTGTAAATAACCAATAAAAACCGAAAAAATCCCGAAATTGAGTGTTTTTGCCAAAAAAATCCACAGGTTAACACTTTCGTCACCAGGCCTCTCAATGCTTGTCGAAACTTTTTTGTACCCAGTCTCTTATAGGCTTGTGTGGTTGCAAAAGGAAAAGATCGACGCGGTTAATGTATATGCTGAGAATGAAAGAATGGAGCTGAACTTGAAAAAGTGCAAAGAAATGATAATTGATTTTCGTAAACAAAAAACGGTCATTCCATATTTAAAGGTGGAAGAAACAACTCTCGAAAGAGTCACAAGCTATAAACTACTGGGCTTATGGATCGACGATGATTTGAAATGGAGTAGAAATACAGAGCACACCGTTAAGAAAGCTGCGAAGCGACTGTATCGGCTAAAAGTCCTTAAAAGCTATGGGGCACCGGAGAATGATTTAAAGGCGTTCTATACATCCGTGATTCGATCTGTACTCGAGTATGGAGCGCAGGTTTGGCATGGAAGTTTGACTGGGGAACAACGTCACGATATCGAAAGGATTCAAAGGAGAGCGCTTAGAATAATTTACCCTGGAATGAC
>JAODVM010354047.1:0-11156 GCA_025400095.1 Phenganax marumi
GCTGCTTCCAGGTTTCCAGATAGTTAGCTATATTACCTGCAGTAAATTGTACACTACCTGTACATGACAGGGGTGTATTTACCCTTTCATTTTCCACTAGTGAAGAAACTATTGTCTGAACTGGTTCGGTTTGTCGCGGCTCTGTTTGTTTTTCCAATGTTTGGGGGCACTCTTGCCCTGAAAGTTTTTTGCCTGTTTATGAAAGCCCTGACGAAAACCTGAAGCATAGCCACTGTGTGATGAGCCTGTAGCCCACCCTTTGGAGGGATTAAAAGAGATAGTGGCACCAATCTTATTTTGATCGCCAATATCTTTAAGATGTTTCTGTAAGTCATCTCCAAACAAGAGATCAGTGACAGGGACATCCGAAGAGCAAAGTGGCGCATAAACTTTACCAATATCGGTCTTCATGAGTAACATGCATCAGCAATGACATGGCTTTGAGGGCCATCTTCTTGACCTGCTTACAACGATCAGCATCAAGACTCTTTTCACTCATTTCCATGTCAATTATTCTTGTAAGAGGGTAAATGCCCTTGTCAAGCGCTTGTTGTAGCTTAAAGACCCGGATGTCTCGCTTTTTTGTGTATTCTTTAAGCTTGCGCCAAATGCCAGAGTTAACTCTGGGTGGTTTGGCATTTTCACAATTTCTTGGTCTAACTTGGTTGTCCAGTTCTTCTTGGAGGCACTTCTCACTGAGTTGAGAGCGAAACATCTTGTTAACCAGTTTTGCTAACTGTACATTCTGCAAACTAGTGCCAACCACTTCTTGGGTTCATACTTTTTCACGAGTTCAGCGAGGGCTTCATCTTCACTTCCACTGCTAACAGCAGCAGTGCCCTCCTGCTCATTTCCATTGTCAAGGTCGCTGTTTAAAACAGCATCATAAAGCCCTTGGCAGTCACTTTTATTGGTGGTACTCATAGAGTTTTCACCACTAAATCGGCCAGGCTCAATATTTAAGACCGAATCTTCCGCCATATTTGGCTTTGACTTTGGCTCGGCACGCTTTGCCTTCTTCACGGCAACGGTGCTGTTCAAGGCGGAACTAGACTCTCTTTCCCGCCTGTTTTCTCTTGTTTCCCCTACGAGGGGAGTGGAGGACTGAATAGATTCCGTCAACTGCAAAATAGCAGTAGTTAGTAAGTCAACTTCTTGAGAAGAAGCGACCCGAGCAGCAACACTACGAGTTTTGCTGCCATTTTCCTCGCCCGAAGGTGTCGTAGTTTAGTTTCAATTTTCGACTTCCATCAGCTCTTCTGCATTTCCGTCGTCCAAAAGTACTCGTTCTCGTTCCGGTGAAATGTCCTCCATGTATTACTGGGTTTTCCCGAGCAAATTTCAGCGATTGTCCAGATTTCCCAAGGATTTTCTTCTCAAGATGCTTCGCAACACGACCTGCCCAAAGACACAACCTGCACTGAGCTCGAAGTCACATAGCATGCTTCTCACATGATCTCCGACTTGAGGCAAATGCCAGGTAGAACTGTGTTTTTGATTTTAAACACAAAATTTTCAATTACTATCAACCGGAGGTGATTATCTTGGGACGTTGTTGTCTTGAATTTCATTTGCTATTTCAAAGGGTCACAAATATTGATCTATTTAAAAAAATGCCTCACCATTGCGTCAGCATGCAATTTAGTTTTTGAAAAAATATCCTTCAAACCAAACACCATTGCTATCATTGCTGTGCAAGGCTATTGTCCACATGAGGCTATTGAGGCATGTCCACATGTGCAAGGCTATTGTCCACTAGGCAATTGTCTTGCTCTAAAATGGCTCTCATACTCAGCAGAAAAGAGTGATTTGCACATACAACATGCCACAATGCTGGTGAGACACATGTTTGCAAGTTCCTTTTGATGGTTTTTGTGAAGAGACCAGTGAAATAAATGGGTGCTTCTGGTGCGGTAAAAATTAGACTCCCAAGCGTTGTTTTTGTTATTTCGTCAAGAGTTTCATTATTAGCTTTTTTGACTTTGTTGAAGGTTGTTCAAGATGTTATGCAAAAGACTTGATGAATTCAGTGAATGGCAAACTATCCATGATCTTCATCAAGATGCACGGGAAAAGATCCTGTACCTTAGGGGCACTGGGTTCAGTATCGTCAAAGTATAGGAGTGTGAGATATGACAAGAACTTGAGAGAGATACAAACATGAAGCGGTACTTTGATAACTATGACCTTGTTTATCCACTGCAGCCTCATGATGCTTTCTTTGGAGGATGCACTAACGCTGCCAAGCTGTATTGTAAATGTAAACGTGATGAAAAAATAAAGTGGGTTTATCTGTGTAGCAAGAAAAGGTGAAATAGGGAATCTCACAATTCGTTACAAGCTTGTATCCTTGGTGCAACGAACTAACTTGAGCAGCTGTTGAGCATCTGAATATTATCACTGAAAACCTTGATGACATATCAACCTACTTTGGCTTATTCAAGTGCATAGTTCTAGCACCTCGTGGTCTCTCAGCCTGCTTTGCCCTATCATATCCAGAGTGTGATGTTCCTTCTGTGCAAGTCTTGTGCAGACAATTGCAATCAAGAACAATGTACTATTGCAGACAAAGAAAGAGTTATTCTAGGAACTTGGTGTACTGTTGAGTTTAAGAATGTATATTGAATTCTGAAAGTTCACAAAGTGTGGTGTTTTCCAGAATCATTGGATGACCTTTTCTAGGGCTGTGCCAATACTTTTCTGAAAATCTAGCAGGAATCATGTGGTTTCCTGAAGAGTTGCACAACAGAGGAACAAAAATGGCAATATGTTGAAGAACACCACAGAGTGGTGTGTATGTTACTTCAATGGGAGAAGATTGAACACAATCCAGGCATGCCTGTACTGGCTAAGTTAATGCTAAACTCATTTGAGGGTAAGTCACAGAAAAGTTTGTGAATAAACAACAAAAATCAGATTGAATAGTTTGCATTTCTTTGAGGTAACGTTTCTGAGTGACCCAACATGGCCAAGGTGGAAACGATCAATGACAGCCAAAAGTACTTTGACTAGTTGACAGTGGACAGAAATAATGTTCTATATGTAAAATTGGTCAGTGATGAGGTGCTTGAGATGCACTATGAAAGCAATGAAAACTTCAGAGCTCCAAATTTCAAAACCAGTGTAGTCTTTGCTGCTATCATCACAGCATATGCTTGTCTCAAATGGTATGATGTGTTAGAACAGTTGCAAGAAAAAGTTTTATACTATGATACAGATTCAGTGATATTCATCAGTGAAATTGCTGATCCAATTTCATATGAAAAGAGGAACAAATGTTTTTGCAGGAAAGTACACAATAGATTATCAGTGGCAGTTCGTTAGAGCAACCATAATGTTTGTATTATTATTATTCTTGCTCATTGCCTTGTCGTTTTTCGAACAGTCATGTAAACAACTAAATAATATCGGTTCACTGGATTACTCCGAATGTGACTTAGAGTATTTTCCGCAATTTTGGCAACCAAAGGCATGGGTGAAATGGCTCAAGCTGAAGGGAAAGAATATTGCAACAAGAAACCTTTCCTCCCTGGTGATTAACTTTCCAAACCTGCAACTCGTCGATCTCCTTAAAAATCTCTACAACTGTACTTCAACACAATTGGTTCAGGTGTGATGCAATTGTGGTCCAACTATGATTGCCTTGACAACCAGCAAGCCCTCTCTGACTAAAATGATATCCTTTGAACCATCCTCATCTCAAGACATTTTCACTGTCTGTCCCGTTGTGAAAAACGAAATTATTTTGTACTGATTACTCTGTCATCTACATGCATCGTAGCTCTTGGTTATTTTGTTTGCTTCTGTGCCTCCCTTTCAACGTCATCTTGTGTTAGTGAAGTATACGTGTATGAACAAGACAGCGCTGTTTGACTTTTCATACTATTTACTGTTATCTTGCGGTTTTGATGTTTTGTTTCAGAGTAATGCACCAATAACAATCTGTAGTGATGTGTTTCAATTCAATTTAGGATAACTTTCTGTTGAGTTAAATTATAATGATATCTTATTATGAAATTGCCGTATTTAAAAATGTTTATATACAAAATATTGCATAGCAACTTGTTAGGCAAATAGATAACCTACTTAACACTGACGAGTAGCAGAAAATGTTTAAGGCTTCACTTCAAATTTAGAACGTTTTATAAAACCTTTAATGGCCCTTCATCACCCGATTGGGCTGAACTTTAAATCTTGGACACTTGATTGACATCTACAAATATTTCCCTAATCCAAGTGTATCAAAATTAAATGACGCATTGTAGGCGAACTTCATAGTACAGTACAAGTCGTTATGTAAACATTGGGCATAGATACATGGCTCACTTTGCAAGCAAAGAACCAAATGGAAAGATAAACAAAAACCGCAATAGACAGAGACTGTTCGGAAAAGTCGTAAGCTTTTGTCATAATGATCTCAACATAGAAGGACATTTGCGGATGGGATACAACTGTAAAACATTCAAAAGCTACAAGCCAATTGAAAATTTACCACTAGCAATTGAGACTGATGAGCATATTAATACTTACTTACTTACTTACTAGTCTTTATTTCAACACAATAAAATCTACAGTATGGTACAATAATATTTACAAAGCACCTAGGTAACAAATAACTTAAACTTAAGAACATATATACACAGACAATTGGCACTTAAACTTTTGAATTACTACAAGTACTGATTTACAAGATTGCTGTGCAGGAGTCTGTTTCACATGGACAGTATGTTGTCAATTTCTCTTTTGAATTGACTTAAAGAGCATATTTTTCGTACATTTAGTGGTAACTTATTCCACAACAGTGCATTGTCATAACTAAAACTTCGTTTGCTGTAGTTTGTTCGCGGTTTTGGCACAAGTAAAATGTTTTCTGAAT
Source organism: Phenganax marumi (assembly GCA_025400095.1). Taxonomy (NCBI): domain Eukaryota; kingdom Metazoa; phylum Cnidaria; class Anthozoa; order Malacalcyonacea; family Clavulariidae; genus Phenganax; species Phenganax marumi. The sequence continues at coordinate 4,877 of JAODVM010354047.1, forward strand.
TCCTCAAATTATATCCTGTGCTGCGGTATTCAAACAATTCGCGAAGATATAGCGGACTTAACTCATTGAGTATTTTGAACATCAGTATGTCTTTATGCTTTTTCCGGCGTGAGGAGAGATTATGCTAGCCCAGCTTACTAAAAAGGTCGCTGGAACTAACATCATGTCTAGAATTAGTGATGACCCTCACTGCCCTATTCTGCAATTTGTGCAATTTATCATTTCATAAGATTCAAACCATCCCAACCGGAGCTACAGTAATCAAAATAGGGCCGAATTAATGCTGCATAGATTGTCAGGGCAGTGCTTGTATCCATATGTTGGCACACCCGTTTAAGAGCACCTATAGCAGATACAAACTTTTTTGAAATATTTTCGACAGGTTAGGTGCTCATCAATGTGTAAACCTAAGGATTTCGTTTGGTGAACTCTCTTAATATCCTTACCACCAATTTCTTTGTTTATGTGTTCGTTATTATGTACAAGAAGTCGTTGTTGAGACCCGATCATCATAAATTCCATTTTTGTGACGTTGAGGCTCAGTTTATTAGCTATTAGCCATTGATGAAGATTTTCCAGTTCGGAGTTAATCATTAGCTCAAGTTCAGTAACGGATTTTGCTGCAAAGCTTGTATTAGTATCGTCAGCAAACAATCTTGGAGAGGCCCGTTTGAGACAACTTGGCAAATCATTGATGTATATTAAGAACAATAGGGGTCCTAAGTTACTACCTTGTGGTACCCCAGAAGTTATTCTAAGAGCTTCAGATATTTCGCCATTGACGCAACGTCTTTGACTGTGGTTGCTTAAGTACGATTTAAAGAATCTGATACCATTTTGGCAACACCATACATCTGTAACTTCCGCGAAACTATTGTGTGGTCAATAGTATCAAATGCTTTTTTGAGATCAATAAAAATTACTCCATTAAGAAGCCCATTATCTATAATGATCGACCACCTGTCCGTGGCTTCCATTAGGGCAGTCAATGTGCTACGCAATGTTTGAAAACCAGAGTGAAATGCAGATATCAGATTATTGCTGTTCAGATACTCATACAGCTGCTCAAAAGTCAGCTTTTCAAAAATTTTTGCTACTATGGAAATGACAGGTATTGGTCGACAATTATCTATATCACCCTTTTTGCCCTTCTTAAAAACTGGAGTAACTTTTGCTAGCTTCCAGTCTGTAGGGAAAACACTTGAGTTATAATCTTATCAAATATTTGGGTTAGCGATGGAGCCACGATTTCAGCTGCTATTTTTAAAAGTTTGCAAGGTATTTTATCAAAACCTGCTGCTATCCTTTCATTAATTGCTTTTAACTTTTTACAAACTGCATTTACAGTAGAAGACGTCATTGAGAATGTGCTTTCAGCTGGGTCAACATAATGTATAAGGTTCCACAACAGAGGGCGGTATGTCGGATTCTAATTTCTCACCCGCACTAGTGAAGTGCGAATTAAATATTTCTGCTATATCTTTGGGGACATTTATAATTTTTTCACCTACTTTGATACTAGATATAGTTTTATAGCTAGAAGCATGGCGAGAGTTTAATTCGTCGATAAGTTTCCAAATTAATTTTGGATTTTTCTTCTTAGCCTCAAGATTCTCGGTAAAATATTCATTTTTTACTTTTTTAACTTCATTGTTCATGCTATTTCGTGAGTATTTATATTCTTGCCAAATTAGTGGGTCACCAGTCTGTTCAGCTCTCTTTTTCAGAAGATCTCTCTTTTGCATTGTTTTGCTTCGACCGACTGGTAGTCCAGGGGGTTTTCTTTTTCCCAATTTTTTTTAATCGGAGTTGTGCATGCTTGTCTATGCATTTAGTTGACTTGTTTTTCCAATTTTCCCATATTTCATTAGGGTCGTTGCTCAAATTCATGTCTGTCCATGCTTGTTGCTCTAAGACTCTTATATAACTCTCTCTGTTAAAATTTTTTATGTTTCTTATTTGAGCTATCCTTGTTCCACTTTGTTTGTAGTGGACCTTGTGCATCATATAGACTAGTGCATGATCACTTATAGAAAGTTCTATTACCCCATATTTTATGATCTTTAATGGGGTGTTTGTAACACAAATATCAATTAGCGTAGGGGAATACGGTGTAGTTCTAGTAGGTTCTACAATAAGTTGTTTAAATCCCAATACTTTGAATATATCATTCAATTTAGCAGCATTGACTGATGTTACTCCAGGCATAAAATCCATGTGTATGTCGTCTAGTAGGAAATAGTCATTATTTGTCGTATCTACTTTCTCTACTATTTTCTTAAAATAATCAAAGTGGTACGTTGGCGAGTCGGGTGACCTATGCCAGGTGCTAATTAATAGTGATCTAGTCCAGGGTTTAATGATTTCGACAGTTAGATACTCTAATTCGTCAGAACTTAAATCATCACAAGTTTTGTAAATAAGGTTGCACCTTACATAAATACAGACACCACCCCCTTGTCGTCCATTTGTTTTTTATCTTTTCTCACTATTTCGTAGCCAGGTATGTACACCTCATAATCATTGATTGAAGAGTCAAGCTTAGTTTCATTGATTGAAATAATATTGATATCAGATTTATTCATAAAGACTTGAAATTCATCAATATGCGCTACCAGGCTATTAATATTTAAAGAGGCCATCACCAAACCTTTACCAAACTGTTTATAGTTAGAACGCTTACAGTTTTCACCCAGCAGCACAGGTTCAGACTTCTGCTCGACAATTTTTCATCATTAAAATCTGGGCAAAAATATACATTACTTAATGACATTCCTTTTGATGTTTCCAATTTCCGATTTTAAAGTTCCTTACATTTTGCTGAACGTGGATGTTTACCTGTCTAGCATTCGTTACAATCGAAGACGGTCAGGAGGATATGGTGGAGTAGTTTGTTGGCATAATGACGTGCCAAACAAAGGAAAGTTTGACATAAGTGGTTAACAAATTAAAGAATGGCTCATGAAACCAGACCTGTACACTTTACATAAACCTATCTGTCACAAGTTTGAATGAAAACTAATTGTAGACGGTATTGACCAGCAGTGGCAAATGGATTTAGCAGTTAATCTAGTCTATGCAAAAGTTTAATGCCGACTTTAGATACCTACTCGTTTGCATTGACATGTTTTCAAAGTATGTTCAGGTGGTCCCGTTGAAAAACATAATGAGCTCTTTCACTGATGGAGGTCTTCAAAGTCATTTTGTCTTCTGGACGCAAACCTGAAAAAATCATGACGGATCGAGGAACTCAGTTTTTAAACAAACAATTTTGAGTACTGATAAAGAAGAGAACATAGCATACAACCAAACAAAGATTCTTTAGTGGAATTTTTGATTCTCACGCTAAAGACGAAGATGTGGCGATACTTCACAGCCCAGAAAACTATGCAATACATTGACATGCATCCTGATTTAGTAGATTCTTACAATAACAGTATACATCGTAGTATTAACACAAGGCCAGCAAATTTTGATACTGATAACGAAAAGATGGTCTTGCACATGTCGTATGTTGGCCACAGTGTTGTGAAAAATGTAAAGTATAAGTTTCAAGTCGGTTATAAAGTGAGAATTAGTAAAATAAGACAAAAGTTTGAAAAAGGTTATTTGCCAAATTTCTGCAAAGAAAGCTTTATGGTAAGCAAGCAAGTGCTTTGCTACTCGCCTGTACATAAACTTAAAGATTACGATGGGGACGTGCTGCAAGGAGTGTTCTACGATAAAGAAATACTAGAAGTTGTCAATCCGGATGGCATATACAAAGTGGAAAAAATTCTGAAGAAACATGGGAGAGGCAACAATGTACAATATCTTATAAAAGTTAAGGTACCCAAACAAATTTAGTTCGTGGGTAACTGCTTCTGAAATAAGCAAGTTTTAATAACTAACATCTGTGTCGTGATTCTTTTATTCTTACACTCATACTTATGCGTCCTAGCAATGCATCTCTAAGTGAAAAAAAAAGTATTTGGAAGCTGAAAAATCCAGATCTTTGTCATCAAAAGGGGTTCCTGTCTAAACTCACATTGTTTTGATGACTCATCCCCCCCATGGGCTGTTGTCATGTCTTCCTGCCTTTAGTATAAACACAAGCAAAAATTTTAACCTCGGCAGACGAAACACCTGAAGAGAGGTCTGCTGAAATGCATAGTGTTTTTTAAGTTATTAAGTTTTTCTACTAATTGTTTAAAGGGGAAGTTTGAGTTGCAAACAACTTAGGCTTGAATGAAAGATCATACATCTCTTATCTTCCACACGAATTTCCAAATCTTCGCGTCAAATATAAGTTGAATATAAGTCAAATATAAGTTGCATAATTTGAATCCGCCATGATTTCTGTGACTTCATTGCGAGGTTCGCAAGGTCACTGTAGTAGTACTTACTACAAAATACAACAATTGGTCGAGCGTATAGAAAAGCAGAAACTTGCTAAATTTATTATTTAACAAAGTTCAGGGTAGTAGCAAGTCACTAGGTAATAGCACAAAATGTTTTATGGGCAAAAAAGACACAGAAGTCACAAATGCATGCTCGTTATTTTGCTGTATTTTGTAGTAAATACTACTACAGTGACCTTGCTAACAGCACAATGACATCACAGAAATCATGGTGGATTCAAATTATGCAATTTTAAGTGCATTTTCTTTGCTCTATATTTCGACATATTTGACGTGAAGATTTAGAAATTCGTGTGGAAGATAAGAGATGTATGATCTTTCATTTAAGCCTAAGTTGTTCTCAACTCAAACTTCCCCTTTAAGAAAAACATGGGCTGAAATCGCTCAGTGCCCCGAATAAATGATAACCAACTTTCACTCAAGCGTTACACAAACTATACAGTAGTTCAAATTGTAGTAATCCCCTTACTCCGTGTAAAGCTGGTCTTAAGTTGACTTCATGTTTGTCACTGAAAAATAAATTGCGTAAGCTTGAACGAATAAAACAAGACATGCTCAAGATCTGCGGAATTTCTTACACCAAATTAAACATGATCCAAAACACAAGGCATTCTATGACTGCGCAACTCTCCCAATGCTAGACCGCTAACTCCTCGTGGTTAAGAGGGGTCTGCCAAGTGACGTCTTTGACTGTATGAGAAAGAAAATTTTAAAGCTACTTACGGGTAATTGGGATGAAGCGCATGCGCTTGGTCCGCACTCACAAGAAAGGAACTGGCTAAACTTCTTTCAAAACATAACTGATCTTCATCTAAAATAAAACGATAATATTCGTACCAGTTGCAATTTTCGTTGATACGACGTGACAATGGACAACAGTAACAATGTAACATTGCAAAACTTGGTTATAAAATGTTGCAAAATATATCAGCATATCTACACTTCAGTTTCATGATTAATTATGGCTTCATGAAAAGAAGTTGAGTTGTACGATAATGTGTGCATGAAAATAAACATTCGGAACTGTAAACTTATCAATTCTACGTCACCCCTAATGAAGATGAAGGAATTACGTGTGATGAACTTACTGCTAAATGATAGTCGTCTTAACACTAACTCTGTCCAATTCGAAAATGCCCCTTGGGCACTTCGGGAACCAATCTAGTAATAAGAGACGGAAAATTCAAATTCACCGCACAAACATTCAAAGAACTTATGCACGGAAAATTACATACTTGAATAGCTGGATGCAAAACTGAAAAATATCGAGCAGAACAACTATACATAATTTGTAAATGTCTAACAAAAAATTTCAATATTCCTGCACTACTTGACTATCCCAAAAAAATACCCTGGAACGATTCCCTCACTATTCATTCCTCTATGGTCCTGACTGCGCTGCAAGTACGTACAGTAAATTAGAAAAGTACTTTTTCGCGCTCTAGTAGATTCTATCGAACGTTAGTTTCTCTTCCAAAAGGTGGTCTCTTTATAAACAAAAAAATTAGACTTACTTCTTCATTGTCGTACAGAACAGCCATGCGAATATTAGGCTCTGTAGTTAACGAACAACCATGCAGAGAATTTATCAAACCCTGCGACAACAAAATCATCAAAACAAATCGGACACGAATTTTTGTCAAGAACCATCGGCGTTGCGATTCACTTCAGAACCGCTCAAGGAGAGTAATAATTATTGATATGTATGCAGTGGACTACTTTATTATATGAGGTTATCAATTGTAGTGTCATAGGCAGTGTGGATTATAACGGCCGGCAATCGGCTATTTGCCGGTCAAATTGACCATATGGCCGATCAGTTTCACTGTGCACGGACATTTTGACCGATCAAATAATTACACGATGAATCCGTTTAAATT
>JAODVM010354158.1:0-11155 GCA_025400095.1 Phenganax marumi
GTATGCAGCACAGTCGCATTACGATGCAGCACAGTCGCGTTTCCTTGCAGCAGACGTGGCCCTTATCGGCCACCGTACAATGGTGACGCTTATAAACACTCCAGGTTTCAAAACAAACCTGAAAAGGTTACTGTCTAGGCGAAGAATTGAACAAAAACTAATGCAAATCTGCTGAAATTTTTGTATATCACAAAGTACAAATATTGAATTTTTATATGCAGTATGTTACGAAACAAACTTTTATGTTGCCTCAATTTTAGTCATTTGATTACACCTTTGTAACGTAAATATATCGCCTTAGTATATTTAGCCTGTCAACAGATGATATATCATTTCAAAAGAGTATAGTTACGTAATTGGTTTGTATTTTATATTAGTTTTGTGTCGTCTTAGGCAGGGAGTGTTTGGTACACCAACCAGTGACACCAACTTTCCGACTCCAAATGTCACTATGACTTAAAGTAATAACTGTTAAAGAAGTTTTTTTGTAGTGCAGTAATAAGTAGGACGATTTAAACATCCCGTTGTTGCGAGTCCGGCCGTACACTGATATTGCATTCTATTGCGTAATATGGAGAAAGAAAATTAGTCCGTGGCCGCACGTAAAGTCTTGAATTTATACTGACATGATGGGTGGACCATGCTTTTCAAAGCTTGTGTAGCACGGGAAGCGCACGTCGTTAAACTGTGGTTTACCTCAATCAAAGTGTAGGACGATTTACTTGTTAAAAGAAAGAGTTCTTATGGTGTTTTTCCTCCAATATAGTCATGTGAATACTTAAATGACGCCATCCGGAATCACCTCCCTACACGTTATCATTTTCATGTAGCTGCGAGAAAGCATTCAGAAATGAAAATGTGAAGATTAGAAAAAATAATCATCATTATTGACATTTCCGTCGGCTTCAGCACCGCTTTTAAAATAATTGTACAAGATAAAAAAATCGTTAACTTATTACTTATATAAGCATCTATAGCTTGAAAAATCAGGGTTGTAAAGGATTAGTAATATACGCGTCCTTCTTAGTTTCGTGAAAAGAACTTTCAGATCTAAATTTTGCCTCCAAGGAAAAGATTTTCTTTTATGATTTGGATTAATTTCTAATTTTGTCAGAGTTTTCCACTTAACACACTTGTTCTACTTGTCAAGCAACAAGTGTCGAATTCTTCACTTTGAAAAACTGAAACAGCAGTTTTTGGTAATTCGTTTTGAGCGAGTGCTACGTTTGACATAATTGCTCCATTCGTACTTTTAAATCTTATTAAATGGAACAGAAAATCAAAGTCGCATTCCGTTTGGGACTGGTTGTAGAAGCGCGTTTCGCTTCAACGGTAGATAAGCGCAAAATGGAAATCATTTTTATGTATTCTCGTACAGACAAACTGAAAATTTTCAAAAGTAAATACAATACTTATGTCTCTAATATAACCTACTTTGGGATTCTGGATTTTGAAGTGGTATTTGTATCGCAACATCACGAAGAATATTCATGCGTCACCGGAAAGGCGAAGCTTTGAGCATCAGTAACTTGTGGTTGAAAACCGACTCTTGAGATTTTTTGCAGAAGCAAAAATACAAAAGAGATTTTTCAAATGTTTGCAAACTCTCTTTTAAACTTTTACTGTTTTCGGAAAATCATCTGGAAATATATAAGGAATTGGGAATCTGCATGGCGCTTGGCTTTATCATTTGTCATACTTAGCTTTGCATAATAGATATAACCAATGACAACAAACCATGCCACATATAGAAAAGATGTTTTGGAACAAAATGTATTATGATGCGATGAAAACCCCCATGCCAGTTTTCCATGTGGTAGCACAAGGGCATGGATAGCTTGCCTAGGAACCAGGTTTCAGCAATCCCGATTTTGGTTCAATTGAACACTGCATTAAAGGAAAGGGGGATTGTCGTTGGTACATGTTCACAATTCATGTCACCGAATCTAGAAGTTTCTTTTCCTGTCTACAAGACAGTGAAGTCTCCATTCCATTAATCTTATCTATATTTGTTGATAGCACGATGCATAGTCATAGCGGGGCCATAGTCTGTATTATTAGTGTATTAATCTTGACATCTTAAGATCTTGCATGATTCCTCTACAATTATGTGCAGCCCTACCAGGGCTAGGACCATCAAAATCAAACGAGTATGGGTATGAACTAGTCTATAATCAACACATTATAAGATTAACTTAGCATGTAGACACAAACAATCTAAAACAGTATGGCTTGTTATTTTTACCAAGCATCAAAGGTAGAGTTTAATGCTGAGTGATTGATGATACATGCAGCGCAGCATGGATATAGGTTGTGGTGTTTAATAACAGTTCGAGACAGTTAAAGCATTAAAGTGTGCCAACTGTCATGGTTCATGATTTGTTATTAATATCTTCTTTGTGACACACTGTTTATCCCTGAATGTGAAACACATTATATTGGACTGAGTACAACGGAAATCTGTGCCGCATTTTGAAAATTTTGTTACTAAAGTGAATGTCAAGAATGAAAATATGACAATATCATGGAAAAGCTTTGTGACTACTTAGTCTTGCCATGTCAAAGACTATTCTTCTCATGGCTAACTTTTGTAGACTTCACGTTTTGGAATACAGAAATCCCTGATAAGAATTATTGCGCAATAGTCATTTTCGTGACTTTAATGTAGTTCACGCCTGCAGGAATTCCGCGTTGATGAATACTGCACGATCTGATTAAGTCACGAATTGATAGCAGCAATGAACAAACAGCGTTGAAAAATAAACATAAACTAGTTGCATGGGTGTTCACTTACGTTGGGATTTGCAGCGAAACGAAAACCGCAGACCCAACGGTTAAAACAGCAATTACAGATAGTTAATAGATACACTTTTAACAAGTGTGTGCTATTTTTTCAATACCAAAAAAGTACCTCCAAAGATACAAATATACACTTCTGTGGACCAGCCATGGTGATATGCGCTTATCAAAGAAAGCAAACCAAATTTATTATCACATTTATGTATAAATATTTTTTACCAAGTGCAGTAAAAATAGACATTGGTGGTTGCAGGACGATCACCATCTAATTTCGTCAAATCTTTGTGTTAATTAGTGAACACGACCCTACTAAGACGGCAACATAGATATTAAAAGTAGCACCACTTACTCGGAATATCTTGGGAAAAGGCATACTGTTGCAGATGTTCTTCAGTGTTCGTGCTGTATCAACTTAATCACCAGGTCTGTAAGGCCTCAGATGTAGTGACATGCAACTTGGACCGGCAGCATTTAAATACCAGCGAACAGAACTTCCCGTTTTAGAACGGAAACGTAAATGAAATTAAAGACGATTCTGACGTCACGTGTCGCCACGACGGATGAAGAAAGGTAGACTCCCACGTTTGATATTTTTCACCGCACGATTTGAACGGGAGCTCATAAAGTAAATCAATGACGATACGTGATCACTGTTTTTAATTTCCGACAAATTGTACAGTTTTACTTGCAAACCCGCCCCAACATGAACGACAGTGTCGGCAATTACGGTACTACATTTCGATGGTAAATAATCAAAATGCTAATATTTATACGTAGACGGTGGACACAGTTTATGAATTATATCATTGGTGCTGCACGATCTGCTTTGGTTTTCACAAACAAATTATGAATTGTAACACGCACTTGAAAAATTCTGCTAGAACAACTTCCAGAAATTGAATGGTAGCTGCAACGGATCCTAATTTTCTGGGAATTGTTTTTGCGGGTGCATGTGTTTGCCAAATAGTGATGGGCGCTTCCCAAATTGATGAATAATAGTGAAAATAATGCCTCATGTATTTGTGCCGATAATACAAACGTTTCCCATTTTTTATTATAAAATTAGTGAATTTGACAATTACTTTTGAGAAAGAAGACATCTAGGATCACGAAAATGTTCCAGTGTTTACCTGCTCCTCAATAGTGGTCTTGTTTTTGCATGTTTCACTGCAAGACTGAATAAACATATAGTCCTCAGAAGTTTGATTTAATGAATGCCCTGAGTTACTGCATTTTATTCAAGGAGCTCAGTGGTTGAAATCAAACATCGTCGTTGGTCAATGTAATATATAATTGGATAAAGTTTCCTGCAAATGTATGATTGTGTTTTTACTTTACTAGCATGAACAGTGAGATGATGATCGTGGGCGAGCGCTGGCTATTTTCAAGGAAGATTACAGTAAAAGGTGTGACTGAGCATAAATTTTCTGACCGAGAGCAAACATGATGTATGACCGGACGTGTAACATGATCCTGTTTATGTCTCTTTAATGTATTTAAACATCCAAGATCTGAAACCATCTGTAACATGCTGTCACACTGTGAGGAACCAAAATACGCCAGAGCAATAGCACAGATACATTTAATCATGAGTTTTAGAAATATATAACCGAATGAGATGATTACAAGACATAATAATTAGAGTGAACTGAATCAATTAGGATCTTTACAACCGTAGCTAGTACATATATGGACGTGATGATGTTATACAACATTCTAATTGGCAATTAGACGATAATTATTTGAAGTAATTCACAAATCGTCTAAAATGGATTTTATGGAATAAAAATAAATGGGTGAATGATCCTACACTTGTTTCAATTTTGATAGCGTTATTTTCCAGTAGGAAAGCCTTCTCTGAGTGATGGATGTCCAACTGCCTATTTGCAAAACTAGTAAATATAAAAATATATTTATTCCGTATAATTCATATAAGTTTTCTTTTAGTGGATGTTCTTGAATAGATTGCCGTTTTATTCTGAATTCCATAAACCACAGTCACCTCGTAGCAATATTTTCTAAACGTACTCATAATTCAGTCATGTTAAATGCTGTAAGCGTTATTAATAAGTTATCTAGTTGTCTATGTATCTGTCACATGAGAGGATCTCAAACAATACTCAAAACAAGTAGTCAACTGAAAGGGACAATATAAAGTTTCTTTCAAGCCCAAGTTTTAATTTAAGACAGCGTGAGACCATGAAAGAGCGGAAGAGTCAAACGCCCACATGTTATTTAATTATTTGGGCGTTGTACACTTGTACAGTACTTGATAACCAACCCATACGATAATCGCGGTGATAACAACATTTGAGCATTTTTAATCTGCTTCAACTTGATTTTTTATCAAGTCACGCGTATAGTAACTTATCCGTTACAAACGATGAACGAAATATCCCATATTATTGCTTATTGTCACGCATTGCTAGAGTTTGGCAATAAAAAACTACGCGCAATTCTTCGCACAACCGCAATGCAAGTCTGTAACTAGATTGCATTGATTTTGCTAAACCAGAGAGGGAGGGAAGGATGATGTGTGTCAGTTTGTCGGGCTGGGCGGGCAGGCACCATCAGAACGTTGGACGCGAGTTGAAACTCGCTGTTTTTAAACATAAATTGTCAAGCTACCTCACAGCTATTTTGTAAACATTTTATGCTTTGAAAACAAAAAACCTGTCAAGAATAAGTATAGGTTACTGTCACTACGACAAGGGGACTACATGCATTCTGCACATGGTAGTCAACTAATTTTAGGATGGTCATACACGATTCAGTAAAGAAACAAATCTTTAAACTGAGTGCGCGAACCGGACTGTTTTGTGCAGATTAACTTTACAGCAAATCAAAGGCGTAGGCTGGGCTAGCTTATGTCCATGCCCGCAGGCTTAAAAGCAGGCAGTAAGTAGTGATAATGTATGAGATAATTTACCCGATTACTGTTTAAACAAAATTGATACGGCCGTGATTGCCCAGCAGCCCAGTGTAATATACGTGGGAGGACGGACAATGTCTAATGTCTTCCTGTTTCTTGTTTATTTGTTTTCCGTACTAGAAGTAAGTATTCTAATTTATGTTGTTCAAAATAACAAAAAATAAGTCACGCCCACGAGAATGACTTTCGAATGAATATAAGTTATTTCTGCGGCAAATTACCATAATGAATCACGTGTTTGCACAGAGATGTACTATACAGGGTGTATAAAAAAACCAACACAATCATACGTTCAAATGAAAATTTTGAAAAGAGGAGGAATTGGAGAAGGCTTATATTTCCACCGTTTGAATGCTTTACTATTCAGTTTTTAAAAAATATCTTGTCTGTTAAATTTGAACTTGCAGTAAATCACTTACTTTGGAGTTTTAAACGGCTTAAAATACACAATCAACAACACAATGAGTCTAGAAAGGATGAGACTACAACATGCACTCAAAATGAAGACGTGAAAATTTATATTATTTCGGTTATAAAGCTTTAAAGTTGGATTGCGTTTTTTTTATACACCCTGTATACTGAGCCAAGGATTCGAGCTCCGAATCGAGCTCGGATTCAAGGTCGAAATCCAGGCGTAATAATGGCAAATAATAAATATAATAATAATCCATGTATACAATCTATGTATAATCCATGTATAATCCATGTATATAATGGCAAACATTAACAACGTGTTAGCTTTACCGCAGTTGTATTGCGAGAAAGTCATTTATAAATTATTGTGGTTTGTATATAAAATGTAAAGGAGAAAAGGGAAAAGTTAGGCTGAATTTACTTCGGTTATACCTTGCTTAAATTCAGCGCCTTCTCACGCGCAACATGCTCATCTTCTTCCTGGTACTCCTTCAACCAGCTCACCAAAGGTTTTGGGCTCGCAGTAGGAGAAATTTCTCCATTGGAGTCGTCTCCCCTCGAGATTACAACTTCGGAATATAACGCCTTTTCGCCATTTTTTAAACAACCGTTTTAAGTAAACGCTGGTTTTAAGTAACGTGTAATACGAACTAATACAGAGAGAAATATTTTTCCATATGGTTTAAGAGTTCAAACAATGCTGAGTTCAACAAGGTGTTGCACGAAGGAAAATTCGTTTTTGTGCACTTCGCGTTCCTCGTTCGTGTGTTTGTTTTTCTTGCAAGCAACCCGCAAAAATGCAGATCTTTGCCCATTTTCGACCGTGACCTTCATGTATAAATGGTGTTTTGAAAAAAAAAGGACACGAAACTTCAACAGGCTGCGAAGCATCACAAATCAAATTAATCGATTTATTAGTTTTTACGTAGGGAAAAATAAGAGATTTTTAGCTTTCCAATAATATCTTTTTCATGTCACAACCGGCACGAAACATAACCAAATACTCTTCGAAAAAGATTTGCCGGTCGAAATAGCATATGTGAAACGAAGCAAAGTTATTTCCCAATTGACACACAAAATGACTAAATTAGGCAAAAGATTGATAAGTATGAAAGTTGCATGGTTATAAGGCTTTAGCTAACTATGCCTATAACATACATAGCTCACAGTTAGACTCGGATTGGTTGGGCTCCTCGTGCTTGAAACCTCAAGTAGCCATGATTCCGAACTCGAATCCTTGGCTCGGCAATTAGATATCCTCCTTTGCACAAGACATTCGAGTTTTTACTTCGCATGGCTTTCAAATCCAGTTATATATACGTTTGTTTTAAGTCAAAAATGGCCGTTGAAAACTTTTCAGTTGACTTCAACGATAGTTCAAGACATAAAGGTCCGATCTCTTTTTCATTTATTTTTGTGCAATCCACTCAAAAAGAAAAAAATCATCAACAACACTGTAGCTTGCGCGTCATTTGTTTAGGAAATCACATGATTGCAAATAACCTATTAAATATACAGTGCATTTACAGTTTTCTATATGAGCAAAAGCGTTATTCTGAAATTTTCAAATAACTTAGATTTGAACATGGATTTGAAGCTGAAAAAGTGAAAATCGTCCTTGTATGTTGTTTACTATTGCATCACGTGTTTGATTGATAGCACCACTGAGCTATATATATATTACCCTGCAGGAAGCGCTCGGCTCGATCACGTTTTTTACCAAATGTTTAAACCAAAAGAAAACAAGCACCCTAATTTTCATGGAACTTACCACTATGGTACTTGCCACCATGGTACTTACGACCAATAATTGGACCCTAATTTTCATGGTACTTACCACTGACCAACCGCGGTGCTATCCTGAAAACAAAGTCACTTACAAAGTCCCACATCCGCCTGACTATGACTGATACAACTGATACTTCTAAGTTCGAAATTATTCTTGTAATCTTGTTTTCTTTTGGCAAAAACGTGACGTAAAAATTAAAAAATGCCTTATTAGCCGTTTTCACATTAGAAGACGGACAAATCGTCTGATTTGAAAACGAGTCGGACAAAATTTCGGACGAACAAATCGTCTGAATTTGTCCGACACTCAGATCGTCTGTGAAGACGATTTTTGAAGACGATTTGTTCGACTGGACGAACAAATCGACTTTTGCAACGACCCAAATTCACATGCATACTTATTTGCATGCTATATATACCTATTTGCATGCATTTGCATGCATACTAATTCCGGCACATGCTATACTCTTTATTCTTTTACTCTATGTAGCCTGATGATATTACTCAAAAGCGGTTGAGGCTTTTGCTACCCAAGTAGGTTTAACATTGGTAAGTACCATGAAACTTAGAATCCAATATACAGAATTGGCCATCTTGGTGGTTACACTTTGTTGACTAAAGCCCGTTTTCGTTTTCCACTAGGCGGAATTTTTCTTGCGGAAAATAAATCTAGCAAACGTGACAGACTGGTTCGCTTCGCGGCGAAATATTAGCCGGCCAATCAGTTTGCTAGGTAGGTTTATTTTCCGCACGGAAAATTCCGCCTAGTGGAAAACGGGCTTGAGGGGAGGCGAGAGCGCTTCCTCCAGATAATATTTACAGCTCAGTGGATAGCATGGATGACGCGCACGCGCACATGACTGCAATTATCAATCAGTTTCAGTGACGTCTTTCATTTCACCGAGCTTTACAGCACGCGCGGTCGGGGGACTCGTCTGGGCTCATACGAATTGACAGACAGCCGCTGTAGGAAGTCATTTTTCATCGTCTCATCTCAGAGTAGAAGGCCAAGGGCATTAGCCCTGCTCAATTATTTCACTACGGCTGGACAAGACATACGACACTATGGGCATCAAAAATCGATTGAAAGAACGATGTAAAGAAAAAAATGAATTAGAAGTTGTCGCTCCTCCAGATGGTAGATGGGGATGGGTGGTTTGTGCTGCTGCATTTCTCATACAGTTCCTGGTGCTGGGAACCATGAACAACTTCGGAATATTGTACGTCGAACTTTTCAACGATTTTGGAAAGAAAGCTCTGGAAACATGTAAGCTATTTGTATTGTTGATGATACTGAACGGTACTAATGTTTGGTTTCATTCCCCAATGCTTACCTGTTCCTGTATCAAATTCCATTTCAAAATATTAATTTTCTATTTTAGCCTAGTTAGTAAAAAGGTAAAAGTTATTTTAATATTGGCACGACGCATCCATACTTGCAACACACATGCAACTATACTGATAAGCCACATATCTGTATAGATCAAATGTGCTAGATAGACAGAAAGATACTCCACACCACAACCTTAACTTCTTTCAAAGTAATAAGACTTGATACTGCATTGAGATAACGCATATTACGTTCTTGTTACTTGACCTTGCTTGAAGGCCAGATCGACACCGCACTTAGACACCGCACGTAGAGTCGTCGACACGTCCATATAATTTACAGTGACACTTTGTTTGATTTCCAAAACATCTAACATTTCTGCTGAACTTATCCTCGTATATTACGAATTGGTATTAAAAATGCGTCGTATAATGCAGACATTGTTTACTGTGAGATTTGTCGGAATAGTCTCTGCTTGTGATGCTTTGAGACATCACGAATGAACATCACTTATCTTCATGTTGCGAACGCTCGCAAGTTGCAAGGCAGTGTTTCACTTTGACAGCTGCAGAACATTTGTGTCTAAAGTTACGATGAACAGAAGCATTTAGCTAAAGGAATTGCTTTATACTGTTCGGGTAAACGCACTTTGTTTTGCTAAGCGCCTGTTCTTGTCAAACCAGTTTGAATTTTTACTCGTAAAGTTACAAATATCTAGAATTTTCACAACGTCGCAACAACGCAAACTCGAGCTCAGCAAAATTTTTCAATGCGGGGTTTACCCTGCGGCGCGTTGCCATATTAGGTCACCTGAAGGTATGAGCGTGTGGCGAATACAGTATGGTCAGAGGCCGCAGCTGCAGTTGATTTCTGGAAATCCAGCAGAAATGTAAGCCCAGGAAAACGATAAATTTGTCTAGGAGATATTATGTTTTATATTACTGATAAAAGACTTTTGTTCTCCATCCGAGCCAGTCAGTCACGAGATTGTCATAATTACGTTTTTTGTGACCGCAATGGGAGTTTACGTTGATTGCTTATGCATAATTTATTGCTCACTTTCCACTCGAAAACAAAAACGTTCAGCCGAGTGTGTAGTCATATGACTTTAGTACGACTTCATAGCAAACTATAGAAATGCCACATTAAGAACTGTGTTTATTGATGTCGATCAACCGATGCTTATATTGTGTATATTGTCCCGCTAAGAAAAACGGAAATGGCGTGCAGAAAAAGCATTGTTACAAAAAAGCGAATTTAATAATACTAATATAAATACCTGTGAAATGGTAGAGATGACAATGATATTTTGTTGTTTATTGAAAGTAAATTTTGACTTCCAAATACAATATTTTTGAATGGCGGGTCGCGTCTGCTGCAGGAGTGGTGTTCCAGCGCACGGCGACATCGAATGACACGTGCTTCATTGCACAATTGCTGTTCGACCCATGTCACAGATTGCCAATCATTTGACGTATTCCAGGCGATAGTACACTACCCGGGTATAGCGAAACCTAAAGAAATGTATCATTAACTGCCTTGCACCGAGCGTATTAATGCAGCCACATTTCACATCAGAATTCACCAATATTCATTTGAAATTTTTATCATGAATTATTGTCTATGTGCCTTGACACGACATTAGCAACCTTCCGCCTTTTTCCAAGTTATTGGCTGAATGCAGATCTCTGACTGTCACCGCAGGGCTTTCAAGCAGGGGCCGGTTGTTCGAAAGTTGGATAGCGTTAGTGAATTTTTTAACGTTCATAAAACTGGACAAAAAATGCCAAAACTTCTATTTTGGTTATTATTATTAATAATAATAATGGAAACTTTATTGAAAGGCGATTAGATTATATACAATTGTAAATCTCACTTCTTTAAGGTAACTT
>JAODVM010354269.1:0-11154 GCA_025400095.1 Phenganax marumi
CTTTGGCATGCTTCAGTGATATACAGTACGGCGCTAGAAGAATAGAAGGGAATTTTATGCCGGCTCAGAGAAGGTAGGTCTTGTAGCTACTATATTTAAGTGTCCTATCTGGCGTAGAACTATTGGCTGTGTTAGAGTGTCTTTGTTGAGGTCAGGGATTGTACATGTTTGTAAGACTCGAATCCTTTCAGGAAGCATTGGAATACATTTTCTCGTGCAAAAACGTGATATTCATTGATTTATGCTGATTGCTTTAAAGTGTCTGTATCAAGGTCAGGGATTGTACATATTTATACAATATTCGAATCACTTCCAGAAGAAATGGAACACACCTTCTTATGCAAAAACTTCATCTTCATTGATTTATACTGGCTGCTTTAAAGTTACCATATCAAGGTCAGGGATTGCACATATTTATAGTATTTGAATCATTCAAAGAAGAATTGTAATATATTTTCTCATGTAAAAACTTCATCTTCATTGATTTATACCGCTTGCTTCAAATTGTCTATATCATGGTCAGTGATTGTACTTGCGTATGATATTAAGCGTACCTTTCGTTGAAAAGAGATCGTTAACGTTTATCGGACTGTCGATGAATTTCCCTTTCTCAAAGTTTGGTGTTGTATCGCTCGGAAATGTAGTGTCCTGTGATTTGTTATTTTGTTTGGGTCTGCCAATAATATCTGTGCATTCTAGATTGAAAAAAATTTGTCGTACAATGTTATCAAATGCATAGTCATTGGAGTTATGGTTTGGAAACCAGAACAAAGCTTCTGTTCTATCATTTTGTTCATGTTTATGTAAGCTGTAACGCATACTTATTAAAGATGTGGTTTTGAAAACTCGACCAAAGTCTTTGTTCTATCTTTTTGTTCACGTTTATGAAAACTTGTGCACGGTGAAGACATAGTCAATGGAGATATGGTTTGGAAACTCGACCAAACTCTTTGCCGTCCAATATGTTGTTCATGTTTATGCAAAATTTATGACTTATTTATTTGAGATATGATGTGGAAACGTGATTAAAGTCTTTTTGTCTATGAACAATGATTTGGAATTGATTTCTGGCTTAGACCATTAGCCTTGCACACGAGCGCAAAATACGTCATTTTTGGGGGTGCTATCAGATCTCGTTAATGGTTTTAAACGAAAAACACAGCTTTCAAAGCTACTTCTTATGGTTGTATTTGTGAATTTACAATGATGCACACAACCACAGCAATTAACAGTCACATTTTGTCATTCTTCTACTGTCGAACTTGAAAGATGCGGTACCCCAAAAGTGACGTAATTTGCACTTGTGAGAAAGGCTGATTCAGTTTCGTCTTCAAGAGTATTTATAATGTTTTTTTGGAGACCAACAATTATATCACTGTAGTGACCCACCTAATTTCATAAAGTTCATGACGGTTTTAAAATGCTGTAAACTGGCGTTCGACAATGGACTAAGGGTTGGCAAATCTTCATCGTCGACCTTCCCGGGATACCTTGTTTCCTCCGGTGGTGTGTTGGTTAGAAACTCCATAGAATTTCTGCAGCCTTGCGTGTTGATGGCTTTCACAGTGTAAACGCCAAATTGTTCTTTTGAGATTTTTTCTATGGTGAGCACATGTAGAATGTTGTTCGCTGTTCTTTTGCGCGAGAAAGCCATGTTGGGTTGATCCGGAACCTCTTTGATTTTCTGCGCATCGTAGATCCATGTGAGTCTATTGTGTTCGCTGTTCGTTGCCAGCACCAGTCTGATGTTGTCACCAGGATAGGCAATTAGTAGTAGTGGAGAGATGTTTTGCAAGATCGGTTTGTCTGAAGAATGAGTAAGAGTGTTTGTAGTGTGTGAAGAATATACTAGACTGGAGTGTCGAAATCTCAAGGGGTGAATTATAATTTCTTGCTAAGTTAGATTCATTTTACTAAACCAGAGTAGTGATAATTTGTGATGAAGACACTAGACTGGATTGTGGAAGTGTCGAGTCATAAATAGTAACTTCTTGCTAAGTTACATTCATTTTACTAAACCAGAGTAGTGCTAATTTGCAATGAAGACACGATAGACTGGAGTGTCGAAAGGTAGAGTTGTGAATCGTAACTTCTTGCTAAGTTAGATTCGTTTTACTAAACCAGAGAAGTGATAATTTGTGATGAAGACACTAGATTGGAGTTTTGTAGTGTTGGATTGTGTATTATAATTTCTTGCTAAGTTCCATTCATTGTACTAAAGCAGAGTAATGATAAATTGTGATGAAGACACTAGATTGGAGTGTTAATATATTGGGACGTGAATCGTAGGTTTCCAAGTTCCGTTTGTTCTGGGTGGAACTGTAGTTGAGTCTTTCTGATTTAGATCATCTAAGATTAAGTGCATCTTTTTGAAACTTTCATCTATTTTCAAAATCTTAAATCTTACTTGTGACAAAGACTCGCGCTTGTGCTTTGAGGATGCCGTATCTCCACTTGACTTTTACGAAAATGAAAGAGGCCCGTCGCACATGTACTTTCGTATTCTTAGCACTGATCCTAATGAATGTTGTCTGGAGCGTCACCACCGTTGGCGTCTCGTGCTTGGAGAACGCGTACGACCACTCAATATCGGACGTCAGCAAATCAAAGTCCCCCTTTGTCACAAGACGAATAGCACCTTGGATTTTGTAATTGTGTTAGTGATAGTGATAAGAGGACTTTTTTGTAACCGTGTAGAAGGCTTTGTTCGTTTTTATCTAGTCGATTTCTCGTTTATTTGTTCTGGGGCCGGTTGTTCGAAGCCTTTAGCTTAAACGGTGGATACGTCAAAATTCACAAACACTACCACACATCTTCTAAAGCTGTCAAATAAAATCCCATGTAAAGAAACTATGGACAACTGCAATAATTATTCTGTTGAATCAAAAAATTTTCAATTTCGTTGTATAAGGAATACATAAATAAGATTTCTGTTTTAAACTTATCCACCGTTTAGGCTAAACACGCTTCGAACAACCGGCCCCTGACGTTCAAAATGTAAACTAGGGTTGTGAAAACTAGATAGCTCTGTCAGTTCTAAACTGTTCTTCGTAGAGATCCAATCGTCTCTTATTGATCCAGTGTTGCTACAGGAAGAAACCTAGACTAAACTAACTATATTTGTACTGGGTAGCTCTATCAGTCCTAAGACTGTTCTTCATAGAGATCCAGTACATGTCTTCCTGGAGGTCCAGCAAGAGGCACATGAAAGCTCTTTAATTCACGGCCGTATTTCGTATCTTGAAGGATGTAATACAACATCCCTTGAAGTGTCCGATATTCACGTCAGTGAGTTCACTATATCTTTTAAGCCCCTTTTACACGACCAAGTTTTCTTTGACAAATTTCATTTGTGAAATATTTTTTGAACGCGTAGATTAGGAATTTTTAACAAATTTAATTTGACAATAACCCAGCTTTTGAACAAATGCATTTGTAAAGTTAAATTTGTTGAAAATTCCTAATTTACACGGTCAAAAAATATTTCACAAATGAAATTTGTCAAAGAAAATGTGGTCGTGTAAAAAGGGGTTTAGAATGGGAAAAGTCGCCATGAATATCGCCAAGAGTAAACGGAGGCTAAAGTTGATAATAGTTGGTAATTGTGAACAAGTATGTACCTTCTTCCCATTCACAAATGTGTAAACTTAGTGGAGTTAAGGTTATTGTCAATGGCTTCCGTACTGCAATCTCTACCAGCTGGGAGTATGTTCCAAGTTCAACTTTTGGGTCTGCTTCTTCGAAAGTATACACGAAGTAGTACTTGCCACTATAATTTGGCTTCGCTTTCGTGCCTAACTCCAGTTGCGAGGCTTTCGGAGCTCTGTGAACCGTGTTCTTCCATTCCTACATGTAAGATTTCTCAGGTTTTGTCATACAATGAATTGACACACAGCTCCAGCCCCCCCTGCTCCGCGGTCCCTGCCTCTACACATTTAACTGCTTGAGTATCAACTCTTTCATGATCTGGGCAATTAGTTCACCAATTGTAATTAGTGGAATCGCTCGAGATTACCTTGATATGGTTTGATTCTGTTACATTCTCATGCACTGGACGAATTTTCATTCCGCTTTCAAGATGTATACCAAATACATAATATTTAATCACAGCCTTGGTTCCTTCGATAAAAACAAATTTTCGTGCGTCCTTAAATGAAAAAACGAACACAACATGACGTTACACAACTACTTTGCTTCTCAAAGTGTGGCTATCTCTCGGAGACACTTAAAAGATATTCATTTACCGAGTACGTCTCACAACAACGTGGCGTTACATTACTACTTCGCTTCTCAAAGTGTGGCTATATTACGCTACTACTTAGCTTGTCATAGTCAAACTATCATTGATCATCCAGAGAAACTTAGAAAACGTTTACGTGTCTGGGGCCGGTTGTTTGAAAGGTGGATAGCGCTATGCACCGGATAGTGATTCATTCGTAAAATTTCTCATCAGTCGTTATAAAACAAGATTAAGATAACTATTCATAGAGTAAAGGCCGCTAAGTTTATTTTGTTAGTAATACGAAAGTTTGGCCGTTTTCTGTCAAGTTTTACAAGGGTTGAAAAATCCACTATCGAGTGGATAGCGCTATCCACCTTTCGTACAACTGGCCCCTGGCTATGAAATAGTTCCTGCGGCACACATGAATACTAGATGTATACAAACGTCCATATAGCTAGCCATACTACACAGAAACGAACCTTGGAGCTTTGCGTATCAATGATGATTTCGCCGTCTGTATCAAAGAATAGAAACCACACTAAGCGTACAGTGCATTGTCGAATTCGACAACGTGCAAGCGTCAGGTATTTATCGATGTGTCTCTTAATGAATCTTAAATTGGGTATATCGTTCGTGCCCTTGGGTACAAAACAACTGGGTCTATCCGCTTCTTTCTTGTTATTCCAATCTACAAAAAGTTTGTAGTAGCAGCGATTGAATTTGTACCAGTTCACGTAATTGTCGGGATCGCTCGACCATGGTCTGTAGCACTTTCTAATCGCGAGTTTCCCTTCAGGGCCTTTGTATCTATATAGAGCAGAAACAGGTGAAGGGTAATGTGTACTACCAAGCTTCCAAACCATCTCCTATTGACTATGGTCAGTCTTCCAAACCATCTCCTTGTATTAACTATGATCAAGCTGACAAACCATCTCCTTCTGTTGACTATGATCAACGTTACAAACCATCTCCTTCTGTTGACTATGATCAACCTTCCAAACCATCTCCTTCTGTTGACTATGATCAACCTTCCAAACCATCTCCTTCTATTAACTATGATCAACCTTCCAAACCATCTCCTTCTATTAACTATGATCAATCTTCCAAACCATCTCCTTCTATTAACTATGATCAACCTTCCAAACCATCTCCTTCTGTTGACTATGATCAACGTTACAAACCATCTCCTTCTGTTGACTATGATCAGCCTTCCAAACCATCTCCTTCTGTTGACTATGATCAACCTTCCAAACCATCTCCTTCTGTTGACTGTATGATCAAGCTTCCAAAGCATCTCCTTCTGTTGACTGTATGATCAAGCTTCCAAACCATCTTCTTATATTAACTATGATCAACTTTCCAAACCATCTCCTTCTATTAACTATGGTCAAGCTTCCAAACCTTCTTCTTCCATTGACAATGATTATACTTACGTTTGAAACGTATCTACAATGGTGCCATTGTATATTGGTAGTTTATGTTTATAAGGCGGAAAATTGCCTTTTCCATCTCCATACATACAAGGACTGCACGCAGGCACATTGCATGCTTCAAACACCGGCCCATAATCTGCCAAGCTTTCCCTAGATTAAAAAGGTATTTTAACGGCCAGCAGGGGCTAGCACCAGAAAGAGGTTGTTCAAATGCTGGTCAGCTTAATCTTAACTATACGTAAATTTTGAAGAAATATTTTGAAGTGCTTGTCTTAATAAATTCGGAAATATTTTTCCAGAAATCTTGAGTTCATTAATAGAAAGCCTGAGGTATTTTACTGAACGAAATCATCTAACAGAACTTTCGTATTAAAAAAATGTCATATATGTTTTAACGGCACGTCCCTCAGTGAAATATTGTGATTGTATCTGCATAAAGCGATGAAGGTGACGTTTTGCATGAGAAGTAAATGTGTAAAGCATTATCAGTATGTACCATCCCTGACCTTATAGCAACGAGTATAAATCGGTGAAAATGACATGTTTTCACCCTAAAATACATTGCAATTGTTTATGTAAATGATTCGCATATTATAATACGTACAATCCCTGACCTTGGTATAGACACTTTAGAACAGCCAGTATAAATCAATGAAGATGAAGTTTTTACGTGAGAAGATATATTACAATTCTTCTTTGAATGATTCAAATATAATAAATATGTACAATCCCTGAACTTGATTTAGACACTTTAAATTTAAATTAATGAAGATGAAGGTTTTACATGAGAAGATATATTACAATTCTTCGTTCAGTGATTCAAATATTGGGGACCTTAAGATTCTACGACGCGAGCTCAACGACGCGACCTTGAATATTGGGTTTACTTTATGCTGAAAATATTGTTTACAAACTGAAATACAGCATTACTGATACTACAGTAACGTTTGAGCATTATTGTGACTCTGGAAACTGCCTCTGCTGTGCTTAGAGAAATTTATGTACGGCGTCCTACTTTTTGTTCTGATAAGGGCGACGTGATTTTCGAAAACTTAAGTTCTGGACAAGGTGAACTATGTATAGGGACAAGTCACAAGCTTTTTATTCTGAATTTCAGGAAAAGTTTTCCTACGTTCTATTCGAGGTGTAGACTGCTATAGCAACACAAATGTGTTATTCAGCGTTTGTGAGTTTGTATTTAAAATGGAAAGTGCTCATTTTAACGTTCGCGTCGTTGAGCTCGCGTCGTAGAATCTTAAGCTCCCTGTTATAAATATGTACAATCCCTGACCTTGATACAGACGCTTTAAAGCTACCAGTTTAAATCAATGAAGATGAAGTTTTTGCATGACAAGATGTATTACATTTCTTCTTTAAATGCTTCAAATATATTATAAATATGTACAATCCCTGACCGTGATATAGACACTCAAGGCGTCTGTCTTACCAATGATGTTTTTCTGCTGACTTCTTGACGCACTCGGGCGGGCGAACTGCATCGATGAACGTTGTGGTGTTGTAAATGAATGATCTACAATAGTTGTGTTCGCCGAACATGAATTCAAACGACTTGTGATTTTTTAAGTGTGTGTGATAACCTCGTGAAAGGCGGTACTCTTTTTTCCCTGCACTCTTAGGCAACTTCATTTTCGTGTAGTAGAACTGGTTCCAATTTCGGCATTCTTCACCTATAGATACGAAGTTAAAGTGTTTGTATCAAAGTAAAGAATTGCACACATTTAAGATATTTGAATTTTTTAGAAGACTGAGAACCTCCACAGACGAGCGGTTTTGTTGTCGACAACTAAATATTGTCGTCTGTGAAGTTAGTCATCGGCAACTAAATTGTCGATTTTTAGTTGTCGACAACAAACGAGTTCCCCGTTTTTCAAGGGAAACTCGTTACTTGTCGACAACTATTTGTGAGCGACAAGATAAATTTTCACGTGTGTGGAATGCTACAAATGCTAGAAATAATTGTCGAGAGTAATCGACTACAAATACTTGTCGACAACAAAACGGCTCGTCTGTGGAGGCTCTAACTGCAGTTCATTTCCTCATGCAAAAACTTGGTCTTGATTGATTCTATCATTGATCAAGCTCAAGGATTATACGTAATATATACCAGCGGCGCAAGAGGTCTTGATCAGGTTTATTAAAGGAGAAGTTTCGAGCGAGTCTATATCAGATATGTAGATACGCTGCGAGTCATGGTTTTGCCTTGTATTTTGCTTATGAATTTTTTGTGAATTTAGAAAAATTGATAACAATTGAGTCATTTTAAAATAAATTGTACTATATATCTTTTCATGCAAAGACTTTGGGATGTTTGAGTTATTTGAAGAAAAATTGTAATATATCTCTTCCCGTACAAACTTTATGCTTATTGATATCTAGCGGCTGCTTTAGCCATACAAGTCCCTGTGGAGCTCTTCCCTGCAACTTTTAGAAACTTTACCTTTTCGCACTGTGAATTTTATATTTTCAATATCTGTTCATGAATAGATGTCTATTAAATACCAAATTAATGGAACCGGTTGTTTTAGCCATAGTGTATATATCTATAGTTACCTAGTTGTAGTTATTAGTTAGCCAATAGTCTATTTTAGCCATCGTCATGTGTTTATGGATGTATTTCAACTTTCAGGGTTGCAAAATCCAAGTGTTTTATATTAATAACAAAAAAAATAGAGGCTGTTGTGAGCTGATTCACCACGAAAAATTGCAGTACTGCGGAATATTTCGAAACTGGAAAATTCTTTCTCCTCGCTTTTTCACGAAATTTTTCAAAATCGCCAATTGTGTCTCAAACCGTTGCAAATTTGTCGCAGACATTAATAATCGATATATTTACACAAAAACAAGTCATTTTCAGGTCATAAAAACATGTTTAAAAAAATTTCAAAATTTACGTTTTTCGTAGCGGAGCTTGGCCCTTTAAACTGTCTATGTCAATGTTTACCTGATTTGGTCTTCGAAGCGGTTCCACGATACTCCGGTCCGAAGTCTGGCATGCATTCGATACGGAATAACCACTTCAGGTCTTCACACTTGCCTCGCTTCCCTCCGCATATAATAGGATCGGTCGGGTAACCGAGGGGCGAATGGAGTCTGGTGACCACCCAAAGTCTCTCAGCGATGACGTCACCTGGCAAAAGCAAATTTAGTATTTAAGAGAACGAGAAATTTAGACAAGTCCCAAAACTATGTCTTCCATGTTTATGGTTATATTATCACCGTCGTAGCCATTTTTTCCTTTGCATATGAAAACCGCCGAGCTGGCCAAGTAGTTATGTCGATTAATTTCCATCAGCCAGGGTTTGTCTTGGTTCATGTATTTTTCTAAATCATCTTCCCACGAGTAGACAAAGCTGGAATGAGTTGAAAATTTGTGGAAGTTAAATTGTTTATATCAAGGTCAGGGATTGTACAGGTTGGATCTTGAGTCATTTTAAGAATCTGACCTGGACACTTTAAAAGCAGCCAGTATAGCTCAGTGAAGATGAGGTTTTGCATAAAAATGTTGTAGTCACTCTTTCACTAATTCAAGTATTATAAATATGTACAATCCCCGACCTTGATATAGACACTTTAAAGCAGCCAGTATAAATCAATGAAAATGAAGTTTTTACATGAGAAATTATATTGCAATTCTTCTTTAAATGATTCAAATATTATAGATATTTACAATTCCGGACCTTGATATAGACACTTAAAAGTAGCCAGTATAAATCAATGAAGATGAAGTTGTTCCATGAGAAGAATTTTTACAATTCTTCTTTAAATGATTCATATATTATAAATATGTACAATCCCTGATCATGACATAGACACTTCAAAATAGCCAATATATATCAATGAAGTTGAAGTTTTTGCGTGAGAAGATAATAAAAATTCTTCTTGAAGTGAATGAGTTATTTTGAAAACGTACAATCCCTGGTTCTCGTATAGAAACTTTAAAACCGGCACTATAAATCAATGGGGATGAAACTTTTCATTAAAACATATTTTACATTTCTTCTGTAAACTTGTGTAATTCCTGAATTGGTTATGGACACTTCCTTTTTACTAAATATCACAGAAATGTCTGTTAACTTTTACTATTCTTACCCTCCATCTGCAACTTGCTCTTTGTTAATCATTGACCAAGCATACTTTACTGCACCTGGCATCTCACAGTTCAATGTACCATTGTCAATAGATCCCACGTAATAGATATGATTTATAACGCGGTGTAGGTAGGGCGGAAATTTTGACGTGATTCTCAGAACCTTTTCCTCGCGAAAAAGAGCGAGGCCAGGAGTAACTGATAGCAGTACGAGTAGAAGGAGTTTAGTCATCTTTTAATCCTGTTCGCTAAATGTGCAATAATATATCTTTGTTAGTGAACCTGGCTTTGTTTGATATTTGCAGATCTTCCAATGACCAATGTTTCTATGGCAAGTACAATTTTGAAAGGAGGATGTCACTTGGCCATATTTTCAGGTAAGCAATATAATATTTTGTATTATTTTGGCAAGCCTCAAGCGGCGAATTGTGGTCGAATTCATATGTTTATATATAAGATCCTTACAAAATGAGCAAGCCAGACTTATTCTTGCTTGCGGATGACGAATAGTGTTTTCAACTACATACCAAATGTGCCTTGCTTAAGACGAAATAGGAAATATTAATTTTGATTCGCTTGCTCTGCCTCTGGGGGTCTATAACTAAAACTATATGTTCTTATTGACTGATGTAGAAAATGAATAGCGTATAGCCATGAAAACAAAACACCAACTGTTCAACTATAACTCTCCGCAAAAAAAATTTAAAAAACAAACGTTTTTGAAGAGTTAACACTTACTCGCGTTGCTATGGTTAATTTTTCTTTGTCGATCGAAGTATTGTATTGATTTTTTCTGTCTATAAAATTGGTCTGAACACTTGCGTTTATAAATTTATGCTTTTAGGCATAAAATAAATAAAGTTAATTTTGTCTGACGAAAACTAACGAATTTTTTAAAAAAACATTCGTCATTAAATTTGCTGCGGCCGGGCCTTGGGGGGGGGGGGCGCTCAAATTTAAAGTGCAGCAGGAGCATTGGTCTAAAAAATACATTGTACTTTAGTTCAATAAGCAGGAGTCACTGGCAGGAGTGCAGGAAGTGTGTACATTTTTACATCAAATAATAATTTCGCATGTAGATAAAATTTTAAACTGCACGCGTTTCTAAATTCCGCAGCCGTTGCTTCATTCCAAAACGTTTAGAAAGTTGTAGTGAATCGAGTTTGATGATAGAAAAAAACGTTTCTAACTTCCAATGATACATACTTTCATTTTGATATTTTAAAGTTATTATTCATAATTATTTACAATCCATTATAATGTACCATTTATCAAATTGACTGTCTTAATCGAGCGTTGTTATTAAGTAAAAATATGTATGTGAATACCGCATTAATTTTCATAGATGATATTTCGAAATTCTTCATGAATACATTCTCAAATATTTGATG
>JAODVM010354380.1:0-11150 GCA_025400095.1 Phenganax marumi
ACGACTACAAGTACGAATAAGTAGTACAACCTGAATGTTATACGTGTCAGTTAATCATTAATTCATCTATTCAACCCAACGCATCCCCCCCACTTTCCAACATGGATTTTCGCCCTTGTGTGGGAACCAGGCTTTAGAAAAACTGACCATATTGTTATACTCATCCTCAAGCATAAATTTGGAAGGAGCTCCGGAATAATAAGTATATTAGCTAATAAGTGTAAATTTTTTAAAGGTCTGAAAGGTATTTTATTGCTGTTTCTACACACATTATATACACAATTAGACGACTCAGCATCTTTTAAAATACCAGTGACTCTTCTTCAGCTGAATCAGCGAATATAACCAATTAGTAAATACAAGACAACTCACATCATTTTCATTATTACTAACAAACACACGATTTGAACACATTTCTCAATCATTCGTCAACATCACAATAGCGTTTCAACAAAAGCACCCAAGAATGACCTACACTGCCGAGCATTCAGTTTTCTATGGCCAATGAAAGTTCTTGCTTTGACACGTGCCCGCAGGAATTCTGTAAACGATTCTAACAGGACAACTTTTGAAGTCAAAACTCACCTATTCAAAACGACTTCACAGCCCTAAAAATCTTCCAAATATTGCTCTGGGTTATATTGAAGAGGTTATAATGCTTGGTTCGTTTTAATTTCTCGTCAAAGCTTATAAAATATCAGAAATATCATCGGCTATTTCGTTTTCAAAATCGAAGACATGTTGTAAATATTTATAAACGGTTTTTAAATTTAAAAGACTTTTTTGACAACTCCCGCATGGGGTGATGGTCAGTACGGTGTCAACACGTGTGGGAGGGGGGAAGGGATTTTAATAAATAGCTGCAATGGATGTTTTGCAAAGCTATTTTTCGATAGTAGTGAAAAAAAAACATTAACTTTCGTGAGAAACTGTTGAACGAACATAGCGCGGATAGAGTGATACTAGATCTTAACTATATTTTGAGCTCGGAGTTTGTCGACTTGAATCGCCATCTCCATCGGGTCTCCGAGAGCATTCCGAACACATCCGAAAAGTAAGTTTTAAATTTTCAATACTGGCACAAAGACGAAAGAAGATGGTGCTTTCAAAACTCGTCAAAATCTTGCAGCATCCTATCTTTATTTAAAGGTAAAGTACTTTTCTTTATACTTACATCTGAAGTAGATGACTGATATTGCATTGTGAGTGAGTTTGAAACAAAACGGACTAGAATTTAGCTTTACATTTTATCTTTGAAGTTGGCATATCAATTTAGCATGTGGCCGGTCAGTCATGCTAACAAACTGGCGATCGGTTGGCTTTTAGTTGGTGTATATAGTTGAAATACTTGACCAAACCAGTCTAATCATCGTTAAAGACGCCTATTTTAATGAAAAAATGTGAGATATTAAGATTCTAAGCAAGAAGCCGGCCGAGTTCGTCACGCGTAAAACGTGCAAAATAATCATTTTCGCAAGATGTTGCCGAAAATTTATTATAATTTCTAGCAAACTTTTACCGTTTCTTCCAGTTATATTCAGCAAATTTGAAGAAGAAAGTTCCTGATTCTGGTTGAAGTTCTTGAATGGAGGATACGAAGTTTTGAATGCGACCGCGCTTTTTAAGGAAAGGTATATAAACTCTTTTAACACACATGAGTTTTCAAACCCCCGGTCTTTCAAAAGCACACATTTAAAGGGAATACTTCCGGCAATGATTTGTTTAACGTGATAACAGTATAAGTGCTTTTGCTGCTTTAATTTTCATCCAGGCGCGGATCTAGGATTTTCGAGACCATAGGCAAAATATTATGACGTCGTGTATGACGTCACGTATGACGTCATTTACGATGTTCTTGAAAATGGTAAAATCCAACAATTTGTAGAATCAAAACATTTGTAGAAAACAATTTGTGGAGATCTTAGTGACAAATATAGATGTTCAATTTCGTAACCGTACCGCTGTTTCAATTGAATGTTTATTAGACTGTTTCGTCCCATTTCAGGGCTCATCAGCATGCATAGGATACACTGTTACCAAACAGAGTAAACCGTGGTCCAACATGGACAGCCCTATGAAAGAGCCAAACACAAGCAAACTGGTTATGGTGCCAGATACCCGCCTTCACGCGATACTCGCCTTGGCGCCTAGATTTATAGCATCAAATGATCATATTGCAATACAGATTAATTGTTCACTGTAAAATATGAACCTTATGACATATAATGGTTATACACAAAAACTCATCTTAGGAATAGAAACGAACAAATATATAATCAAAATAACAAAATCAACACTTTTGAGCGATCAGCGATTTTTCAGCGATATATAAATAATTCACCGCATAATCGTATTATTCATAACAAAAATAGCATCCTTATGACCCACGCAAGTGCAAAATATGTAAATTCATAAAGATATCGCCTGATTTGCCATGCTTCTTATTATTTGATTTAAGATAAATAAGATTTATGTATAAAGTAGAAACATACACTAAATAGAGACTATAGTTAGTATCTTATATACAATGCATATTTACCAAGCGTGCTTCGGCACATATATTTCCGCGCTGTAATTTCGGCTCAGAGTGTGGTTCGGACTATTTACCTTATCCAACAGCTGTTGGATACTATACGTAGGACGAACGTCGCACAGTAAACGAGAATAAAGGTCATTTAGACACTTCGTATTGTTTTTGGCTAGCGCCGACCGAGCAGTCTCATATAAAGACATTGCAAAATCGCACAATACAACAGGCCGACTGGCCGAACACAACTTTCGAAATTTAATCCTTCCCAATCCACCATCTTAGGCTGATGTCCTCATTTGCCTAACATGCCAATTCCGCCTATTCTGAAGGCTTGCAGTGATTGGTTCATTTTGCCTAAAATAGGCTCAATAAATAGGCCGATAAGAACTTATAATTTCCAAAAATTATCCAATCAGAAGGCTTCCTGATTACGTCAAAATAGACTCATTCGGCCTTGGTTAGGCTGAATGGCTATGACCAATCAAAAGGCTGCATTGCCAGCTGGGCAATAGGTGCAAATTTTGCTGATTCAGGTTCTGCCTAAAGACCACTGAACTCGATATGTCTATCAGTAACTGGGCTGCAATGCTTCCACTTGAATCATACTATTTGGGGGAATTTTACAATAGGCACGAGCCTATTTTGCCTATCCCTAGATCTGCCCCTGTTTTCTTCGGAACTTGATCCTATTTTCTTGACTGAATTAGAGTCGTTCCGAAAACATATTCGCCGCAGTATCTTTTTCACGTGTTTATATTCTCTTTTATTACGAAAATCACTGAACTGTCAACATTGTCGCTACGAATTTCAAACGACAACAGACGATTGATCATTCCAAATTCAATTTTGGTTCAGTCATGTGATCCAAATGGTTCATCGTTTTGGTCACATGACTTTATGTTTATGCCGCCAATTTGCTAAATTTCTTCTGAATTGGCATGCCAAATTTAAACCTTTATCAGTGAATGGCGCCGTGAAAAATGATGAACGCTTATGGCAGGACGTTTAGATGGCAGGACCAATGTCTTTCCTTGGCTATACGTCCTGCCATAAGCTTTCATCGTTTTTCATGGCGCCGCTCACTGCTTAAATTTGGCATGTAAATTCAAAAGATTTTTAACAATTTGGCGACGTAAACATAAAGTCATGTGACCAAAACCATGAACCGTCTGGATCACATGACTGAACTGAAATTCAATTTGGAACGATCAATCTTCTATTGCCGTTTGAAATTCGTAGCGAAGATGTTAACAGTTCAGTGATTTTCGTAATAAATATATTTCAATATTTTCATGCATGAGTAACATTGGTAACTCATTAGTAAGCAATACATGTACACTAGTCAAATGAAAAATGCCAATCCAACGTAGTGGACTGTACTAGCTTTATGCTGTGAGAATCACTTTTGTTGCTAGCTTTAGAGGGGTCTACAAATACTTAAGGTACCATTTGGACTTGTATCGTAGCTTTGAATTGTTAACATGCTTTTAAAAATCAACATTCCAGCAGTCAAATGCCAGAGTGAAGTTGTTGTGCCTATTACTTTGACACATTAATTGACTGGAAAGAGACAAAACAATCAAGTTAATTGGGAAGCATCCTGAGCATCATAAATTGTATTTGCACCTTGTTTAAATTAAAATGTATACAAATCAGTTTAACATGTTGCATGCTGCACAATGTGTACGGCAGTTTTTCGTTTGATCAGTGTACTGCATAGTGAACGTCCAATAGTTTAATTGATTGAGACCATGCAGTAATCACAGTCTTTGAAAATGTCTGCTGCAAGCGACTTTGTTGTCACTGGCAATTCTTGTCACATGTCCCACTCAATGGCATCTGAAAAACAACATTCCTAAAAACAATAACTGAAAATGTAAAATGGTGTTTAACTTGTTAATAGACAACCCAGCATTGAACTGGGGACTGATTCTAAATGAACAGTATATTTCATGCATCCCTATATACAGTGGATAAATGTGTAAATACACTATGTAACTATAAGGTTGAAAAGACAAAAATAAAATCTTTGTCTGGTAAAATGCAAGTTTATGTCATGGATAGTATTGTGATATTTTCTTTTGGACAATACAGGCAAACACAAGACATATTGAAGCAAGAGAAAGTGTAAACAACCGCAGTCTCGAAAGAAACCAAACCGCTTGCGACTCCCTTTTCCATTTTACATTGAACTGATCGTTCAAACATAATGTAAGCAAATCTATTTACAATCTTTTTTTAGCGTGAGGTAGTTTTCTTTGACCAGAGTGATTATGCAAGAATCTGACCACGGCTTTTACTACAAACATGCTTCTGTCAGACATAAATTTACTTCACCCAAACCTCATCAGGCTGATTAGAAACACGACAGTTACACACTATATTGTCTTTTTATAAATGTATTGGATTCTTACCGATGAGACGTAATGTTCTTCTTGTTTGCTAAAGATTTGTCCGAGGAATTTTGAAGAATAGAAATTTTGCTTCGAGCCAAACAAATATTTTGGGCAAAACCAGGGGGGTGATTGAGTCTGTGTTACGTTAGCATCGCGGTTGGTCAGTGGTTGTTCAAGCAAAAATAGGGGACCAAATGACGTCAAAATCGCTAGAATCCGCCATGTTTTTGCCTTCATTTTTGGTTCCCGGGCACGCTCTCCAGTTAATATATACAGCTCAGTGGCTTGCATGCATTGGAAAATTATTTGGCCCGGCCCTTGGATATTTAAATCAGATACTGATGTATTTATCAAATATAGACCTGGAGCGAGGAAGATTCGGGGAAATAACATTGCTGTCGGTACTATATCCTCGAATCCCCCGAGCTAATCGGCGTTGGAGCGTGTGGACGATTTTTATGCAAAAATATGCAGTTCACTGGCCAGAAGATGGAGCCGTGAGCCAGTACAGCGCGTTTATTGGCCAGAAAAAGTGATTGACTGGCTAAAAAATTGGCGGACAACATGTGTAATGCGATATGCGCGGGGGCAAAACATTTCAAAGGTTCCCACGCAAGTGACCCCTCTGTTACTGATCTTTGTTCTGTGGTAGAAGCACATGATTCACAGATTTCAAAGCACAGATTTAAATCTATAAAGTGTGGCAGAAGCACACTATTTATTAAAAGCACACATGTAAATATATAAAGTTTGATCATGAGTTGTTTCTTCAGAATTAGGTTCTACTTAAGCCTGGTTTTCATAGATCGTGATTTATCGGCGATAATTTCCCCGTCCATTGCTGTCGACCAATGAAGCAGAATACATAAGCGCTTGTCTTGGTATACAGTAACGTCTTGTTTTGTTGTAGTATTTCCAATGGGCTGATCAAATTCACACTTCATCCACTTCTGCAGGGAATAAGAACATCCCCTTGACTTCAACCGAGCGTTAGGGTGTTCTTCAAAAGCCAGGTGTGCAAGGTGACTTCTGCATGTGTTGACAGGTGTTGGGTACCTCAGCTTTCTTTAGATTTGAGAATAGTCCTAATGCGGTTTTTTGTTTGTTGTAAGAGATTTTTTTTATCATAATTGTGTTTTGGAGCGAAGGTCAAAGATGCCTACAAAGTCGCAAAACAAGGTATAATGATTAAGCAGACTATACAATTTTTGTTTTTCAAATACAGCCAACAAACAGTTCAACTTTCTTTCTCGAGCGCAGTAGGCCTCTGCATAAGGACATCTCCCGTAAGCATGTTTCGCCTAACCAATAGTATTACCATAATAACGACCTTTTCTGACCCTATATCGACCTGAGGGTCTCCAATTGGCGAACAAAGCTGCTTTTCCACTAAACGGAATTTTCCGTGCGGAAAATAATTCTACTAAACTTATTGGCTAGCAATATATTTCGCAGCGAAGCAAACCAATCACGTTGCTAGATTTATTTTCTGCACGGAAGATCTTGCCTAGTAGAAAACAGGCTTAAAATAGCCTGGCGATAGCCAAAGTGTAAAACAGTAAAAGTGCAACAGTGGTTGAAATAGGGTTTATAGAGATAAGCTCAAAAAACTTATTAACGCTGTATAAACCAGAGTGTCTTCTATTGACGAATAAAATCGTCAGGGGTTAGCGAGACTAAAATAATGAAAGTATAACAGGCGTTCAGTGAAATGAAGTTAAACGGACACCTCGCGTAAGAGGACGTGTCCGCCGAAACAGCGATCCGAAACTCCAGTTTAGTTTCTCCGAAGGGGACAAATTTGATTTGATTTGTCTTACTGTCACAACTTCCCGTATATATCGGCTTGAATAGATAAAAAATGCCTGTTTAGCATTATTTACAACTGGACGTTTAATAGGCTGTTGACAGAATTGATTTCAGAAGACGTGTATTATTAGCCAGCCCACGCAATCTCAAGATTCATATTTCAATCATCTCGTGGCAGTTAAATACCGTATTCTTTCTTTTCAGCCACCCGGAGGGTATATTCTTTTCAGACCCTTTTGAGGGGGGAATTATTAGAGAGGGGGGCTTATTTAGTTATCCATAAAATCTGAGATAATTTTTTGCAAAACGTAGGATAGTGTGTTCTTAGTATTGCAAAAAACAAACTACACATCAACACAACAGCAAGTTTTAAAGTGTTCAGCAAAGCGGGGGAGGTAATAGAGAGATGGGCGAAATAAATTTCTTCCTCTTAAGAGGTGTAGGGCTTACTAAAGAGCGGGGCTTATATGAGAGGGAGGCTAAGTAGAGAGAATACGGTACTGAAACACATTCCGTAAGCAGACACCAAGAAGCGGTGCCGTAGGGTTGCGCTGAGTGCGGTAGTTACGACTTTACCATTTACAAACGTACCAAACATTCGTAACTATTTGGGGACAGGCACTTTTAATGACTACAGCTGTTAAGAGCCTCCACGGACGAGCAGATCTGTTGTCGACGGCTATTTGTTGTCCTAAGTTCTCTGAAGGTTTTCATGGTGACAAAAGATCTAATACAAGGTTTTGTGGAAACACCACGTAAATTTATTTTTGCAAAGCTCTCTGTCCATAAGCCCGAACCGCCATCAGTGTAAAACAGACTTTTCGTAATCACACTAAATAAATAAATAAATAAATTTACGTGAATAAATTATCTATAATTTGTTCTATTGACAGTATAATTTATTTTTTTATTATTTATTTATTAATTTATTTATATTTATTTATTTATTTATTTACTTTCGTGTGATTGCCAAAAGTCTGCCTTGCACTGATGACGGTCTGGGCTTACGGACCGAAAACTTGGCATAAATAAGTGTGCGTGGTGTTTCCACAAAACCTCGTATTAGATATTTGTTGTCCATTACTAAAAGTTGTCAAAAACTATTTGGAACGATTGTAACATTCTCACACACGTGAAAATTTATAGGTTGTCGCTGACAGCTACTTGTCGACAAGCAACGAGTTTCCCTTCGAAAAAACGGGAAACTCGTTTGTTGCTGACAACCAAAAATCGACAATTTAGTTGTTGCGACTAACTTCACACGTCAATTTTTAGTTGTCGACAACTTTTCGTAATCGAGAAAAAAACCGCTCGTCTGTGGAGGCTGGAACAGTATTCTGATCATATCACATCTTTTCTCGCAGAAATATTGTAGGAATCGTTTTAACACGAACAATGAAAAGAAATTGATGTACATCGTGTTAAAATATAGAGACAGTTCTTCTTGTACTCGAAAGGTGAGGAATAGATATTTATTTTATTTGAAATCACTCTCATCTCTTTTGATATACCTTCTTCTCTACTAAATCTCAGCTTTCGTTCTGAGTTTCAATTATCACTTATTTACTGGGAGCGAGGGAAACAGTGTGTTTTGGTGCCCCCGAGACAGCCGTTGTTGCCTGAGGCAAAGCTGAGGGCAACAACGGTGGTCGAGGGGCCACAAAACACACTGCTTTTCCGCGGGCCCAGTAAATAAGTATTTTATTATATATCAATAGTTAAAGAAGCAAAGTAAAAAACAAGTGAACGTAAAAACACGAAATATTTTATTGTTTTGCAAACATTTAAATTTGAATACAGCCATCGAAACCATCAGATGCTAAAGGTCGTCTAAAGGTCGTGCCTTCACATGATGGCGCACGTGATTTTGTTTGTTATTCTCCGGTCCATAACGTATTGGAGAGCTTAAGCTTCGCGTTCAACGGCAAACGTCAGACGCCAGGAGACAAAAAAATTGCCGATATAAAGACAGTAAGGCAAAAATAATTAGTTGTGCTAGCACAAGATGTTAACACAAAACTGTTTGACATAATATGGAAAATCCAAAAAGAAGAGAGACGAACACAGTCTGCCAAAAAAAACGGCTCTGCCGTTTGCCGTAGCTTTTGAACGCGAAGCTTAAACTCCCTATTATTTCCTCCTCGCGCTTTTGCGAGGGAAACAGCCTAATTTGGTTTTTCTCACGTGATACGTTTTCGGCCAATTAAACACTAGAAAAAGAGGACTTTGACTACTAATATACAATAATTTCAATTTTTCTAGAATATATTTGGAGTGTTTCCAAGAGTGTTAATTTCGACCCTGAAACGACGTTTGTCGCCAAAAGTTTGTTCTATGGACCTTCTGCAACTGGTGATCTGGAGATTGAACCGTTGAGGTCAGTTCAAAAGATTTTGTATAAGTGCAAATAGTTTAGTTTTATACGAAAGTAATTAATAGTTAATCATAGAATGATTGCTGTTTTTCATTAATATATGCTTAATTGTTTTTAGTTGTTATTCGCTATCAAACTGGACGTCTGGGGGTAAGTATGCGCAGCATGCATACATGTATGACTAAATAGCTTCTTGAGTACTTCAAACAGAACGCTTTTCACGTCAAGCCTCATTTTCTTGTATAGGCTGGTTTTCATATATTGCAGTTCATCGTAATTCATCGGCGATGCCTATTGTCTGTGATCATTGATGCGTAAAGTCCTTTGTTTATTGGAATATATATTCTGCTCCATTGGTCAACAACAATGGATTGGGAATCATCGCCGATGAATTACGATAGTTGAGAACCAGGCTTATCGATCATTAAGCCTAATTCTCATATGCCGCCGATGACCGGCGACGTTCATTCTCCTTGGTTGCTGAAGCTTGAACTCTCTTTTTAGGTTCCTCTCCAATGATCAAACACAAAGAGGGCCGCCGGCATCGGCGGTATATGAGAACCAGGCCTGCGTTGCAATCCATCGGCGGTTTTTTCTTATCTATTCTCTGTGACCAATGAAGCAGAAAATTTATTCCAATTGACAAAGCATTTTCCGTACCAAATGATCACAGAAAACAAACATCGACGATGAATTGCGGTTAAAAAGCAGCCTGGTTAGAGCAGTTTCTGCAGTTTCTTGGCAAACAAATCAGTATATTTGCTTGACTTTATAAGCGTTCTTAACACATGTCTTCATTTCAGACACGGTTCATGCAATTTGGGCTTGCAATGCTACTACAGAACTGTCCTGTATTCAGAATCTAGATCATTATGTTACACTTCAACATATGCCTCTTCTTTCGTACATTTTGCATGGGTAAGTTACTGCTGAACATGACCATCATTTGCTGCTTTGTTCAAAGAAGTGATGAAAGGTTTGATTTGGTTTATTGTCATATAAGGATGTAAACGACTTTTCTCAACCATCACGTGCTGCCCTGTGAGACTTATTTAAACCCAGCTATACGCGTGCTGGTCTAGTAAGTGGAGGGAAACTTCCAGAACAGTGAAAAGAAGTTTGATTTTCTTGTTCTTATGAGAATATAAATTTTTCCATGTGACCAACATTCACTGCTATGTGAGCTTCACTGTACTGAAACCCAGCTCTCCAAGCAGTGAATTTGGACGTGATGAAAATTTGACCAACATTCGCTGCCATTAATTTTGATTTTTCTCTTGTAGATCACCTCCGTCGTACAATTCTCGACGTTCTTCTTTTTCTGCACCTGTCTCTGGCTGCAAGAGGAATTCACTGGAGATATCGTTGCAAATTATTGTAAGTGTTATGTAGTACTTGTTAAGTATTTATTATATCAGACACTCCTTACAGCGCGAGGTAGTTCGAATCGTTCTATTTAACTAAAAGTTCTGTTTCTTGACTTCCTATTTTGTTTCTTCGTCTGTTGAGCTTCTGCTTTTGTTCTTCTGTCACTTAGGTGACTTGGCATCCACTGCTTGAATGTTGTTGAGGAAGGTGCTTTTATAATGGAGTGTGGGTCATGTGATCGTGAGAACCCGCTCATCCAATGACATTCACTGTTATTCCGTTGCGTGGGGTTTAAGTCAACATCACAAGTCAGTGAGAAAGTCAATGAAACGATATCCAACTAGCTTTACAACATTGATGACCATACATAACTTAATGTACAGGGTACCATTTATAACCACTATGACCTACTTTTAAGAATTATGAGACTTGAGAAGAGAAAATGAGGAAACTAGAAGTAGTGACGTAGCATTACTTTAAATGTTAACAACAGCTGCTTGTAAGTATGAATCGTCGTTGCTCAGTCATGAATTTGTGAAAATCGAATTTGACATGCAAGTTCCGAAAAGCTGCCTGTTCACACATTTTTTAAATGTATTCAAACAAACTCTTCATTACATTTTGACATTTCCATTTGCACAGCTTTCAGCTAAACTCACGACTTGTCATACTT
>JAODVM010354491.1:0-11147 GCA_025400095.1 Phenganax marumi
ACAGTGGCTTTCAAAAGGAACAGCAACTTAATATTCAAAACTGTGATCAGATTGAAATGGATATAAATTCATATGCCAGCAGTATCGAAAATTTTACAAACACCTACGTACATATTCCTTTCCAAATCAAAATATATCTCCAAGCCCATCGTAAAATAATCAGACGTAAAGTAACATGATTAAAAAATTGAATATTGGTAAAAATAATTATGAAGAACTCACCAGATAATTCGTTCAACTGTCCAAGGAAATCCAGGTGCGATGCACGTGCATATAGACTGCATGACAGACCGCACTGCACCACGGTTAAAATTTACTGGTAACGTAACGCAATGCGCTAGCAAAAATTTTTATTTGCACCCACACCATAAATTAGGATTGCTGCCTCGCTCGCTCGCTTCAGGCTCACTCGCCGCGGCGGCAACTACCGCGTCTAATGACTGCAATCACTAGTGCTTGACTGGTGTTCTGCATCATTGGAATAGGATATGGTAAACATGTTGGATAAAATATTGCTAAAATAGACTGTAAATACTGCACTGACCATGAAACGACTTTGTTACTGTAAATAAGGATTGGCAGGTCAAAAACCCAACACTAATATGATTGTAAAGCCTGGCTTTCATTTGGAGGCAGCTGTCGTAAAGAGTCGCAGTCTTCCAAACAGCCGAGATAGAACAGTTTCGAAAGTATTGGCAAGCTAATTATTGCATGCATTCTTTTATATGAGATTTACTGTGAGAAGATAAATATTTCATCCCTTTAAGAGCTGTTAAGCTATAAACATACTATTGACGTACATGTCGTGACGTTTGCGTCACGTGATATTGATATTGTAAGGGTTGTACTTGTTGCTGTTCTCGACTGCTTTTTGTAGACTAAGATGTATTAATAAAACTTTTATACAACCCATCGTTATGACAAACCTCCTAACAAGAGCTCTCGTGACAATTCGTATACGACAGTTATGACCATAAAGAAACCAGGCTTAACGGGGCGCATATTTTAAAATAAGCGCTGGTGCCTAAACTTTCAAAATCGTGAAAACTGAAAATTTTAAAATTGCTGCAGACCATATTCAATATTGAGTTCCGCAGTTATGTCAGTTAGACTCATTTCCGGTGTGAAAACTATGAAATTGTCCCCATTTTCTAAGCCTCTTGTTTAATTATACAGCTATATACCCTTCTACTTCTATCATTTTCTCATTAGAATAATGCGCATTGATTTACACTCCATCACCATGCATTGGTTTATTATATAAATAGTGTAAAAGTCGGTTTTGATGTTTAACGAGCAACAATGCAAGAACAATAGCATACAAAGATGCGTGTGTACAAAGTTCGTTCTACAAAAAAATACCTAGAACGTTATTATAATATTTAAATAGTTAAAATTAATAAATACAAATAAAATGATAAACATACAAGCCGCAGAATGTATGACATTCTACTGACTTAACATTTTTTAAACAGAGGTGTCTAGTTCGACTTCTTCTATCAAACCATTCGCCTTCCTAGCGGACTTAACATTTCTACATACCAAACACACTATAAGTATGATGATGAACACAGTAAAGACACCAACACCAATACCGACACTTATTTTTACATGCTCTCGTGTACCTGAAAAAAACAAACAAGAGGACACAAGTTTGCATTGGAACAAAAATGACACACCTTCACGCACATTATTCTTTCAAAACTCTGGTTTGCAAAGGAATGTATGTTTAACAGAGAGAATGCCGATCAGAACCTCATCAACAAGAAAAGGTGTTTCATGCTACTTCATAATTGCATATAGGTATACGTTAAGGCCCGGTTTACACTGGCAAAGTTTCTGTGATCAAAATGGGAATTTCAAACAGCTAAATCCTAAGTTTTGAAAGATTTGCTAAAAACATTTAAGGGAACTAATACAGTGCTCAACAATAAACTTCTTCACTCTGATATTTCATACAAATTCTTCAGAACATAGAATTTCCCGGCGAAAAATTCCTACTTTGATCACAGAAACTTTGCCAGTGTAAACCGGGCCTAATAGTTCAAACATGGCATCGAAGTTAACGTTCCAGGTTATACACAGTCCACTGTTTGAACCTTGGCAGAAGGCTGATATATGCATTTTCTTCCAGTGCTTCCGTTCAGAAGATTTGTTTTACTAATAAACGATTCTCATTTTATTAAGGTG
This sequence comes from Phenganax marumi, assembly GCA_025400095.1. Taxonomy (NCBI): domain Eukaryota; kingdom Metazoa; phylum Cnidaria; class Anthozoa; order Malacalcyonacea; family Clavulariidae; genus Phenganax; species Phenganax marumi. Next base: position 2,191 of record JAODVM010354491.1, read on the forward strand.
GTCAGTGACACGATGGAGTAAATGTAGTCATAGCTGTGGTTCGGGCAGACAGCATCGTCTTGTGTTTTGCATGAGACAGTTCTCGAATGGAACGATAGCAAAAAGCTCCAATGAGCTGTGCACTAAAGATAAACCATCATCAAAACAAAACTGTTATCTAAGAAGCTGTCGAGTGAAATGGATTACTAAACCTTGGTCTAAGGTAAAGGCTTTTTCCTCTCGGAAAAATTATCCGCAGGATACGGACAGAAAAGGTTTCTTCTCATGTGAGTTTTGCCGTTGTAAAGCAAAATATCTCATGCTCTGATTTATTAATTTCTCGTCCCCATTCGCAAGCGTCGAAAACTTCAAGCACCCAGCGTAAATGTCTCACAAAATAACACACGAACTCTGTTTTTACGAAAAAAGTTTGCAGACTCGACGGGCATTAGACGGGCATATGCCAAAGGCCTTCTGGTCAAATTTTGATAAAATTCGGCCAAGAATTGATTGGTATATGGACTGAAATTTGTCTCATTTGTAAGACAGTAAAATGACTACCTACTGCGTTTTTAAGGTTCGTTATTATCTAAAAAATAACATAATTAATGATAATTTTTAATTTCAAGCTACATTATCAAATTCAGTTCGCGACAAGTAATTTATGGCGTATCAAAACACATTAGCGGAGGTATTCAGTTTGGTATTTGGGGGCGCGCGGGCGTAGGTTGCATATTTAAACATGCGCTGCATCGGATACTAACAGCCAACAGCGGGCAAATGGAAGAATAGCCTACAAAGTGTGTTGTGCGTTGGACATCAGATAATTGTAAAACATGTACTTTTCTTACCCTAGTGTTATACTATCTGTGGAAAGGGATATCGTTTCCGTGTTGTTCGCTGTCCATTGAAAGGTTTATGTAATCCGAATGCTAAACCTGCAAGTAGAAAACTCTGTTATGGCGAGTCATGCTTCAGTTGGAACGCCGAGGAGTGGGGAAGAGTAAGCAAAGTAGAACTAATTGTATTATCACTGAATCTAGCATTTTAGTTACGTTTCGCGTCTGGTGCGGATGAGAACAAAACATGAACACAACGTCCAATGAAAAAAACACATTCACCCGAAACGACTCGAACATTATTATGAGACTGTACAATCCCTGACCTTGACACAGGCACCTCAACTGAACTAAATATGGTTAATAAGTACACTCCAGGTACAATCCCTGACCTTGATAGAGGTACCTCAAACGACTTCAATATTATACATATGGACAGTCCCTGACTTTGATATTAGGTATCTCAAATGACTCAAATGCTATAAATATGGACAGCCCTTGACCTGGACATACAGTATGTGCGCGCAAATGACTTATATGGAGTAAATATGTGTAATCCCTAAGCAGTTTAAAATATAAATACACTGCCTATGTATGATCTCGGACCTTCCAACATCTGTATGAACTTCAAATAAACATACACACACACACACACACAATAATCAACAGATAGACAACTTTCACCTTTCCACAACTTTCACCTTTCTTTGCAATTCAACTACACTGCACAAATTAAATATAATCCGTGTTTTATTGTTTAGTGTTCCCGCTCGTGTGGCTACGGATATCAACTACGGAAAGTAAAATGTGAACACAAATTAACCAACAAATTGGGAAGACGATGTAATCGGTTTAAAAAACCTTCGGAGATAAGACTATGTAGGAACAGACAATGCTAGATAAATTAAAGTACTTATTTAATTTTCTACTTCGTCAAAATTGACCAGGCGTTAATTTGACAAACTATAGCTAAGCAAAATCATTTTTTGCGCCTTAGAAAATTTTGAAAGCCCACAGGCTTCATGACACTAGTCAATGAAGGCATGGTTTAGACACTTGACCAAAATCTTTGTTCTGCCTTTTTGTTCATGCTTACGCATCAAAATGCATCAAAACCATAGATAAAATTTACAGTCCGTTAACTCAGCGAAGCAGTATTGGGTTTTAGGATTGGGTTGCTAACGGTACAGTACGGTAAAATAGAAACTTCTGAATGTCAACAACATTTGCTGTTTTGTGAGACGATACGTAAATGCAAAGCCACAATTATACCTTCAAAATCTGTCGACGACCCAGGTTATTGTAAGATAAAGTGAGAACAGCGCACATGTTGAATGCTGCCTTTAGCAAGTATTTTACCTCTATAAGGATGATACAATTGCACGGTTGCACCAAGGTTATTAAGTATTGCATCACCAGGAAAAAAATCTAACAAAGTACATTTACGACGGAAAAAACATCATAGCGACTATGTACAGTACATTATTAATAAAGAGCATAACTAAAATGTAAAGTAGATAGATTTTTAATTGTTGTTATCAACGAGAATCGGCTGTGCTTTGTCCGACTGTGCTTCTGTCCTTTGGCTTTAATATCCATATACAGAGGTTCAACAGTTCGAAAATTATTCTGTTGTGTTCACTATTCATCTGGAGCCGGTTGTTCGCGAGGTGGATAGCACTATCCACTGGATAGTGATTTTTTGTAGCCTTCGTAAAATTTCCCATTGATCGTTGTAACATAAAATTACGACTTGTATCGATAGATTAAAGTCTCTAGTATTTATATCGCTGACCAAAATGGAAGTTTCAACATTTTTTGTCCAATTTTATGAACGTTATAAAATTCACTATCCAATGGATAGCGCTATCCAACCTTCGAACAACCGGCCCCTGGTAAAAATTCTTCAATCTGATCTTTCATTGTTGTTTTTTTCTTTTCGCGTTTGTCTCAAAACCTGACAGTTACACTCGAGCATCTTACATTACACGATGTAGATACTTGGCTGAGTTCTTCGTCTTTTATATCTGTACTATACGGAGGCTCAAAAGCTGGACAATGATTCTGTAATATTCCTACTTGTCAAGTAAGAACTCTTTAATCTGATCGTTCACTAGTCTTTCTTTTGTGTTGGTTACAACATTTGGCAACCAATCTCGGCCATCTGTTGTATCACGATAAGTCAGCCTGCAACCATAACATAGTGAGCTAAAAAACAACTCCTCATTTGTATTTTGGCTAGTTGAACTTGATTGATCCATTCCAGTGCTATCGAATATAACAGTATCACCAGTACTAACTGATTCACCAGTACTATTTGTACCAGAAAATGTACTGTTACCATCAATTTTTTGGTAACCATTCCAAGTATTGTTACTCTCAGTAGAAATTGGACCACCATCACCTTGAAAACTAATATCATCTTGGATATTACTTTTATGGGAATTTTCAATATCACTTATATCATTTTCAGCACAAATCTCATGACCACCATCACCGTCCTGAGCATAAACTATATGTTTTCCATCATTGCTGCAGTTTTTATTCTGGAAACTGCTAATGCAATCATTGTTACTCCCAGTACAAGCATCATCGTTTCCCTGGAAATCAGAATCAACACCACCAGCATATATAGCACTCTTTAGGTTACTGCTAATATCACCATCCCTTCCAGTATAAGTACCATTAACAGTACAACCTTTCTGGCAACCACTATTACCATGAATATTGCTCTTCTGATCATGGCTAATACCACTGCCATTATCATGCCTTTGGCAACCATTGCCACCACCAGTACTACTTCTACCACTCTTTTGGTCAACACCAATACTTCCAGAACAGGTACCAGCACCACTATGGCCACCAACACTTTCACAAGTACTACTAAAATACACTTTTACCTCATCAGCTACATCCAACAAACCTGAGCTAATACTCAAAGGTGCCAAACACAGCACACAATGGTGGCCATTTTTGCTACCCACGTTAGATGATAATTTATCACCAGTTTTTAGCACTGTGTTAACCGTGGATGGAAAACTGGCTTGGAGACCAACAATTAAGTTTTCTGTTAAACGATTTATGCTGCCTTGACTTGAAGCCTTAGTTGCAAACGAGGGAATGGTAAACGAGTTGATCTCGTTAAAATGATTATAATACTGAATCTCCTTCTTTGTGAATTCTCGCATTGGGCGTAACACAGGTACCCCAGAGCGATCGTCTTTAAAGCCAATGCTGAATGGTAGTTGAGATCCTCTGCCTTGGGCAACATCAGCTAGAATCCTGACAGCAAGATTAGTACCGCAGTCACCAACCATGATATAATCATATCCATGATCTTTTGCTACTTTCTGAAGCTGACTGCGACAAAGATGCAAAAACATGTCCTCTTTAGCTGTCACTGTAGTGATTTTCTCAAAAGCCTCCATTAGCCTGTTTTTGCTCCTTGCTATTTCATTTGCAATATATAATTCCTGAAGCATTTCTAAAGCATTTTTCCCATCATGTTTCAAGATAAACAAGTCTGCTAGAGAAATGAAATGACAAGGAAAACCAACAGAGTTTGCTAATTCTTCAATGTGACGCTTCACATTAAGTCGATCTTCGACACTCTGGCCACACAACCCTTCATCAACAATGTGAACCACCGCAGGTTGAAAACGATGTTTCTTCACAGCAGTTTTGCTAAGACCTTAACAAGCAAAACAACTTCAACAACAAACAAATGGAATCACTGCTATAAGTGAAAACTCAACACTTCAAATGAAAGCTCTTCGCCAAAAGAACACGTAAAAATGCACAATATGTCAAGCCTTCATTATACCCACAAACAAACTTAACTCAAGACTAAAAAGATGCAAACTGGAAAAGTAGATAAACAATAATCTCAAAACAACATAATTTGATAAAAAATTCCTGCATTTTGGTATTTTGATCAACATTGCCCATTGCTATACTACTATTTTTATTATTATAACATCTTTGATCAAATAAATCTTTAATCATCTTAAGGGCTGATTTTCATATGTCATGTAATTCATTGGCGATGCTTCTTGTCAGTTTGTCACTGATGCGTACAGCCCTTTGTCTATTAGAAGATATAGTCTGGTTCATCGGTCAACAACCATGGACTGGGAATCATACGATGAATTACGATAAATGAACACCAGGTTTTACATCTTCAAGCCCATCAGCAAAGCTCTTATCAATGGGTACCCAATGTTTATCCATTAGTAACAGCATCACAGTCAGACAGAAGATATTTTCAGTATTCGTTTTGAGGATACACCATGTATATTTATATTTATTTAGTTTGTGCAATAATAAATATACATGGTGTATCCTCAAAATGAATACTGATATTATTTTCACCAATCTTATTAAAAGATATTTTGTTTGCACTTTTATCAGACACACTCTTTCAGCAATCCCAAAACTACTAGCATGCCTCCTCCCAAGATATTAAGGGCATGTTTTTGTCAGATGCACTCTTTTGGCAACTGCAAAAGTCCTAACAAGCCTAGCTGAGAGTATGCCGGCCTTGGATCAGAATTTTATCAGCAAGACTGGGGCCGGTTGTTTGAAAGATGGATGGTGCTATCCATTGGATAGTGAATTTTTTAATGTTCATAAAATTGGACAAACAATGCCGAAACTTCCATTTTGGTCACTGATTTATATACTAGAGACTTTAATCTATCAATATCAGTCGTAATTTTACGTTATAACGATCAATGGAAAATTCTACAAAGGTTACAAAAAATCCCTACTCAGTGGATAGCGCTATCTACCTTTCGAACAACCAGCCCCTGGATATTAACGAGACACCAGGTGAGAGTTAGAGTGGGATGGCAAGCTTAGCATTCTTAATCTAATGTGTTTTGGATGATCAGAGGCATAAGGTGTCTGCTAAACTGCATTTGCCTCAATTTATCTTGCAAGAGTGATTTAATGTCCGCTGTTTCCTCGGCATGCCCATTTCAAGGAATGAAGTCTGGATAAGGGCCTGTATGCTGGGCCCTGTTGAAAGTATTACAAATGAAATACCCTAAAATAAGCCTTAAAACTTCTTTTAAAATTAACCGTAAAACAATTCTGTATATCAATAACTAATCTAACCCGAAAAACTAAATCACCAACAGTCAGTTATATACCTTGTATAACGAGATCCAACATGGCGCAAGAGGCTGACCCCCCTGACACAGCCAACAAAACTTTTTCTCCTTGATGAATTACACGAGCCTTTCCAACAGTCGCACGAAACTTATGAACAACATAGTCCAAAAAACAACTTCTACAAAACGGGTCATTATTTCTCACGAACACAACAGCCCTTTTAGAGCATTTCATACAAGATCCTTCGTCAGTAAAACTTTTGACAGTCTTTTCACGGCGTTTTGAGCCCGTTCTGGGTTTTTTTATACCACTTGCTTGTTTACTTTCATCCACACTACACATATTTAATACCTAGAATCGCCAAAACCACTTAAATAGGCAAAAATAAACCACCCAGAAGTAAAAATTTTCAAGCACGGTGTGCAAGTGATGCACTTTTCTCCTCCACCGGGTATTAGACCATTAGACCCTACGAGTTATGTCTCGTTTTCAAGATGGCGGAATCCACATTTAAACAAGAAATGCCTCCGAAAGGCGGCTATGCTGCTTTCAATACTGCTAGGAACTTAAAAGCAAGAGGTCCTTCAGGATTTATGACCTTCGTTATAGGTACTGGCATGATGCTAGGCGGTTTTATGGTCATTAAGTATGGAAATAATAAAAGAAGGTGCGGCTGTGAAACAGAATTGCTAGTATTTGTCAGTCTTTTGTGGATATCCATTCACCTTTGTGTTTTTTTTGTTGCAGAACATTAAAAATGGAAAGACAAGAGGCTAAAGTGTCTTTGATCCCATTAATACAAGCTGAACAGGATAGAAAGTGGGATATATTAAATTAACACATTCTAATATTGTAGCTTTATTTTCCCTCTACCTTGCAAAATTATTGAAAATATACCAAAAATCAAATAAAATCTTGAGAAAACGCAGTGGCATTTCAAAAACTATAAAGCAGACAGTTTTTACTTTTAAATAAAGCTTCGACTTGTCAAGATCAATTTGTTTTTACAAATTCTGTTTTTAACTGTGCTTTTATCAAAATGCTGTAACTCAATAAAAAATATGTTGATTAATATTTTGCCAAAAATCATGTATTTTTCTTTTTGTTTAGCATGATCAGACAATTGAAGGAAAACTTAAAGACTGAAGAAGCAATAATGAAACATGTCAAGGGTTGGAAAGCTGGCGAAAGTGTTTATCATACTGATAGATGGGTGCAACCTCACTCCAGTGAACTGGAAAAACTATAGATCAGTGTCTTAACTACAGATCATTCTTCACTGTGGATTAGTGTAAACTACAATTGTACAAAATGTGTTGAAATAAAGAATTCCTCTGACCACCAATCATTCCATGTGACAACCATAGTGAAAACCATAGTGGTAACGCCACATACTTCGACCAGACAACACGGCTGGCCAGATGTTGTACTTGGTGGGTACAACTGACCACATCACAGATGAAGCGCGAAGTACTTCGCATTTCCCATTGTTCATCTCTCCATTTTGCCATTTGTTGTGCAGTTAGCATAATTTCGAGGAAAATTCACAAGAGAAAAAAGGCCTTACTTTGAATAAATTCCTTATTTTGATTGCTGCACTGTGGTACAATCATGTCCAACGAGTAAAAATAGTGGTCCTCGGAAGTGATGAAGATGTTCCCACAGCGGGATTCGAACCCAGGGGCCGGTTGTTCGAAAGGTGGATAGCGCTATCCACTGGATAGTGGATTTTTTATCCCTCGTAAAACTGGACAGAAAACGCCCAAACTTTCATATTGGCTAACAAAATTAACTTGGCGGCCTTTAGTCTATGAACATTTGTCCTAATCTTGTTTTATAACGATTGATGAGAAATTTTACGAATGTTTTACAAAATAACTATCCGGTGAATAGAGCTATCCACCTTTCGTACAACCGGCCCCTGGACCTTAGGGAGTTCGGTCCATTTGGGTTTAACCCATTTAACCAATGAGTCCGACACTATGGCGCTATTCAAGCCCCTTAGACTAACGATTAGTTTCTATAGTTTGCATTTTCTGTATGGTTCTTGCAGTTAATAGCACACAGTTTTTCGCCCTTATACCGATAACAAGTTTTAAATTGGAAATTTTATCCTGACAACGTAATGAGCACATTTTTAACACCAAATTAAAAACCATTTTAAAACACCATTTTAAAAACACCAATCATTTTGCAATGAAACACGACGCAGTAGTACATTTATCTATAGAATTACATTAATATTATAACAACGAAGAACATACAACTTACTTGTCTCGTCCTGTCAAAGATGTAAAACTTAAATTACCAAATCTTATTGAACTTTTATAATGAAATCTTCCCGCTTCGTACGTTTCTCGTTTCGATGTCTTTGCTGGAAATGAGGCAGTGTGACTTGTAAGAAAGTTTGCATTCTCTGTTTTTGGAAACTGAATGTGTGAACTTTTCAACTAAAATGCAAAAAAGAAACAGCATTGTTTAAAAAAGTACAGTTCAGTCTAAAATACGTTGAAGACCTCAAAGTTTTCATGTGCCGAACCTAATGCGAGCCGTAGTCGCCGACATCTGCGAGCTTCCTCACTGACTGCATCTGCAGTAACTGACAAATGAAAGTCTTTGTTTTATGAACAACTATATTTTCCTTTTTCAAGTGGGGGAGTGTCTTAAACTTTGGACGACCATGAAGAAACTAGGCTTTAAGTTGTTCTCCTATCCTTGAACAGGAAACTCTAGAAATTCACAATAGATTTACCTTTGCAAAGCATTGAGGATTAGGCAAATCTTGCCTTTGTCCTTTATCTGGCAAAAAATCTATGACAGTTGTTGGTTGGTTGCTTTGAACACCATCTGTGAAAATACAAAACAAAACAAAAGCAACAAGTTTCGTATAGGTTGAAGCTGTGCCCTTGTTGATATATTATAACAATTTGGTACCCATTGTTTTTTGTTAGGCCACTATTTGTTGAATATTAGTTTCTCATCTCCCGCCCGCATGCTTTTTAAGACGATGGTCTTTTTCGCCAT
>JAODVM010354602.1:0-11145 GCA_025400095.1 Phenganax marumi
CATGATTAAAAAATAAGGGAAAAGTATTTTTGAAACCGCATACAGCCTGGCGGATTTTACTGAGACAGCCTCTTAAGGCGTGCGATTAATGTCTTATCAGACTAAAATGTTAACCTCCTACAGGGCACTCGATACGATAATCCTTTCAAAAATATTTCCCAAGTAGTAGCACGCCTTTTCTAACTATTTTGACACGATATTGAACTTAGTATCAATATTAACCAGCTCGAATCAGGACATCAGCTAATACCGTAATTATTCGAATAAACACCTCCCTCAAATTAAACCGCCGTCGAATAAACGCCGCTGGGACAAAAAACAATATCATTAAACACCACCCTCGAATAAACGCCGTACCTGCCAAAATTTTAATAATCACAGCGGCGTTTATTCGAATAATTGCGATATATAAGAAAGTGGACAGTTCAATGTCCATCTATTTTTATTTAAATGTAAAAAACGTATGAACTTTATTCTTAGTTTTTTGGATTGAGTGCTAAAATTGGTTAAGTTGAGTTATAGTTAAACGATAAATTCACAATTGTTGTTGCAAGATTCACAAAAAGCGCCGCTTCAAAATAAACGCCGCCCTCAAACGTCAAAATTTTAATAAACACCGCGGCGTGCGGTGAGCTCTAAGGGTTTCTCTCTTACGGTGAGCTCTAAGGGTTTCCATCATCGATGTACAAATACGTCTCATGATATGGAGGAAAAATTGGGCTAGCGCCTCGTTGTTTCAACAAATGTCTTGGACTCAGACATCGCCACTGATTTAAATATTTACAGTATGGTTTGAATTTCAAGCCAAATGATTGCATTGTTTTTTCGTCCATGTCATTGTTTCTTACCGAGACAACAATCAAAAGGTCCCAAGAGGGAAAATAGATTAAAAAGATTTTTTGTTCTTTGTTACTATCTAGTGTTCTGAAGATGTTTTGGATACTAGTCTGTACTTTGGTGTTGCATCATGCAATTGCAATGGAAGACAGAAGTCTCAGAATAGGATACGCGGAGGTTAGTTGTAACATAATCATTTAAAATATTAAAAAGCTTCGCAAAGAAGTCGCGTCTGGTTATGGTGCAATACTGCGCAATGGGGAATTTTTGGCTCGTGTGAGAGGATTGTACAAAATACGGGGCCCAAAAGACGCGACTTTTACACAGTAAAAGCAATTTTTGTCTTAGCAAATTGGTTTGACGTCTAGACGCTCCTTTATTTTAGAGTTTTACGGAGCGGCATAGTTGTTTCGATCCAATTTTTAAGATTTTAAACTTAAGTTTCTCAGTTTTCTGGAACGAAAAAAAAATAGCAGAAGAATTTATAAATCTTCAAAGTCTATCGTTGCATAATAACGCAAATAAATTAGCCCGGCTGCCGTATAATTGTATCTCATTTATAGTGTAATGTAATAAACGGCTCCTTTATTGAGTTAGCGTTCGCCTACTCACAGTCTGCGAAACTAAAACAAAGAGTTTGGAATAAATAGATGACTTATGCTCTTACATAGGCGTACGGGAGCTTCTATTTCTGGGAGAGCGGTATAGCTTACTTGCTCAAATTTTTGACGTATTCAAGAGCCGTTCGATGTAGTAATCTCTGTCAAATTTCTGTCATTTGTCTGCCCCCAAAAAACGGCCTCTTCCCAACGTTGAGGGAGGGGGGCTTGCCAGTTGCCACCCCCCCAGCCCCTTTTGCCCGTACGCTTGTGTGCTCTTGGCTTTTTGACATCACCAAATATTGCGACTTCCTGTTGACCACCACTGCCTGACCAGAGTAAGAAACCGATCAAAAATTTAAAAGAGAGAATCGCGTATTTATTCCTAGTCTCTGCTGCGTTCAGTTTTAAAAATTAAAAAAATTATTCTCGTGGTGAATGAACAGTGTAAGTGATGTCCGATTTTCTCACTGAAACCTGCATAATAAAGCCCCTTTTACGCGACCAAATTTTCTTTGACAAATTTCATTTGTGAAATATTTTTGATGGCGTAAATTAGGAATTTTTAACAAAATTTAATTGACAATAACCCAGCTTTTGAACAAATGCATTTATAAAGTTAAATTAGTTCAAAATTCCTAATTTACACGGTCAAAAATATTTCACAAATGAAATTTGTCAAAGAAAATTTGGTCGTGTAAAAGGGGCTTAACGTGTGCTTCCGCTAGGAGATGCGTCTGAAAATATTGCACATCATAGCATACTCTCTAAAAATTAAACCTAGGTGTGTTTCTGGCTGCGAATTAGACATCCATTGAAAATTCCTGGAGGCTTCGAGAGAATTTAACGCCCATTTAACGAATTTGGATTCGCCTTCTAGAAAATTTGACCGAATGATCCATTCGGTCTGGATCTGCTTTTCCCAGAAATATGCATGTTTTCATCTCCTATTTTCTTTACAAAATTTCAAAATTTAGAACTGTAGATTTATACAGAGATAGTAGCAGCATCTGTAATATTAAAGAACGAGAAAGTTACAGCAAATCTACTTATTCAAACCAAATTTGTGAAATGCGACAACTGTGCCGCCCAAATATAGCTAAAAAAGCCATGGTGCATAAGCGAGGAAGGCTACTTGAGTATCAGTTACAGAACCGAGATTTTGAGTTTGTTTTTTGTTTTCAGCCACCCAGAATACGCTGCAGTCCTTTTAATTACTGTCCGTATGATCACAAATGTTGTCTAGTACAGACGTTTTTTTGGAATTGCTGCCCGTTATCATACCCAGTATGTTGTTTAGACTTTTTTTTGTGTTGTCCGAAAGATTTTGTTTGTACTGAGGACAACGATTGCGAGCCCCAGACATATCCTAAAGTAACCAAGTCTTTTCAACTGAGACTTAATGAGGGAGGTGTGTAGAGTGTGGTGTTTAGAATTTTAATTGTTGTCATTAGAAATACCATTGTCATTTGTCAGCAGGGGCGACACATTCCCGCGTGATACAATCCAAGCCCATTCACGTCTATTCTAGATTATATACAAAAGTAGTATGTAAAACGCCGGTCCTAGCGCACCTCCATTACCAGCACATTTAAGGGCCTCTTCATATGAGCCAAAGTTATTCCGGTTAGCGAAGAAACTTTTCGGCAAATTTGCAAGCGAGATCTCGCCTTCTTAACGAATAGTACGAAATACTGGATCGCGTTCATATGAGACGAAAAGTTATCCCGCTTACCGAGATCTCGCTTTTTGAAAGGCGAGAGCTCGGTTGGCGGGATAAAATTCTCCTCATATGAGCGCAATTTTCCCGCCTACTGGCATGATTGTCTGTTTCGGCATCAACTTTTCAATTTGTTTTCAAGTTTCCACGTCACAGCCGAAAACTTCCCTCCAGTAAGGGGACAACGTTTTGCCATATGAACAGAAAAAGAACTATTAGCTGATCGAAAATTTTCCTCGCTAGCCGGGATAATTTTGTCCCATATAAACAGGCTCTAAGAGCCTCACACAGATATGATGACGTGGACAACATTCTTGGGTCACGTGTTACCACCGTGATTTACGTCCTGAGATCCAACTCATTGGCATGTTGTCGCATGGATTCACGTTTTACTTTGTCATTGATGAAATTCACATGTGAATTCAATGATAACTTATTTTGGTTTGGGTGCGTCAGGACCACAGTGAATGAAATTCTAAATCAAAATTTAATCACCATGAAAATTTTATTAGAAGTCATTGATAAGTCTTAGAAACAACTTAATGAACAAATTAAGGAACAAAAATTAATTTAATGTCTTCAATTATAATTGCAAATAACGCGGGCAACAGATTAGACACACAAACCATTTTTGTGGGATTAGGAAGTGTGAGGTAAGTGCTTGTACATTTTAATGTATAGTTTCTTAGTCAGCGATGAGTTGGGCTCTGAAGAATAAAAGGCATATTCTCGTAATAGAAAGTTGGATCTTGAGCAATGTGATTAAAACATATACTGAGTTTCAATTGGGTCTTAATCTGCTCAAGACATATACTTTTACCGCGCGGATTTGGAGCCGGGTCCTGAAAGCAATTAGCACATATACTCGACGGAGTTTGATCCTAACCCCAATCAGGACAAACACTCGGGAGTTGGACCCTTGATGGCTCAGAACATATACTCGTATGCAGAATCAGAGCTAGTTTTGAGGAGCAATAGGGTGTATAGGCCAGATTTTTAAATTCCATAAAGAAAACATGAGGTCTATGGTAAAATTGCGACCTCGTAATAGAGCAATTACCTCGAACACTTCAATCTTTTTTTTAAAATTGAATTGTTTAACATCAACGTTGGAAACATTACAAATACGGCTACGCTATAGTAAGTACTATTTCGTTCTCTTGGCCTTGGGGAGGTACCATTGTTCACTTCAAGAATCGTACATTCATGAAACACACGACCAAATGTTTTATGAAAGGTCAAAGGTGCTGTCCCCTCAGAGTTTGGCATGGGAATAATAAGCCGTCTGTGATAGATCGTCATTGTTGCTACACAGTGGCCCATCGTCATAAGGTCGTACACTATTCCATGGATGAGGGATTACCCATGATGACGAATAGCTAATTTCATCCATTAAGTACAATTTTTATTACTAAAAATTGTGATACAAACCAAAGCAAAAGAAGAAGAAAAAAGCTTCGGTGAGCCAAAGCATCCAAAATTGAATTTGAACATTGGAAAGAGATGAGGCAAAGTGAAATTAAAGATGAAAAAGGATTAAAAGCAAAAAGAAAGAAAGAAGCTTGATTTGAAGAAATTTTTAAAACCGGGTGATATGAATGAATGCATGCATGAATCCCAAACCTAGAAAAACTAGAGCCAAATCTATTTAATTTCATGTGAGAAAAAATGCTGGAAAAAATAATGCAATTTTATGTACAACTCATGGAAACAAACAGCATGTATTACCAAGTTTATACAAAAAGATAAACCAAAAGTAATTTATCTCATTTCAGAAAATTTAATCAATTACAAAATACAACTCGATTTATTGTGTAAAATGGTGAAAAGAGATCCTGCTTGAGGAAGTGCCCGCCTCAATTGTCATATTGAGCAGTTCATCTTCAGAGTGTTTCCTTTTTCTTCCTGAAATACTTACATTGTCTTGGCTGTTAGATATCTCTTTAGTCAGTAACTGTACACTTGATGCTTCATCACCTAACCCAGTTATTACAGTTTCAGGTGACACATTTTGTTTTTTAAACATAGTAAGACCTTTGCACTGTTTAACCTGCCCCATCATCATTCATGATCTCGAAAAAGTAAATTTAATTCAGCTTTTTAACAAGCTTGTATTTTACTAGGATTATCGTGTAACCTGTTTAGTTACGAAAGACCCACTCATACTTCATTTCGACTTCCTTTCGTGGAAATAGAATGTGTGGGAGATTGACCTTATCCACGCACTTCGCAAACAAATCAGGATTTCGCTTTTCGTCTGGAAAACTAGCAAAAAACATTTAGATTCGATAACTAGTGGTTGCACTAAACTCTTTTAATGCACAAGCAATAGCAGTTGGTGTTAGAACTATTGAACTTCTGCTTTGGTTTACAATCATACTTCAGCTGTCAGACGTAACATTTACAAAACACGGGCGCCATGTCGCGCTCATGCGACTCATTGAAAAAACTAAAGTGACATACTTTGATGCCTATTTATAAATTTATTTTTTTCTTATCGCGGTGAGAAGAAACGTTCTTCTTGTTTGTTAATCACTTGTGGCCCCCGAGCACCACCGGACCATTTCGGAAGATATCAACTTTTTCTTTGAGCTGAACAAATGTTTTGGGCAAAAGCCAGAGGAGGAATGGCCCTCTATTTTACGATTAGCATCGTAGTTCGTCTGATACCCCATTCCCGATGTACAGGTAGATGTGAATTACTCGCACCGTGTTAGGGGTGCCGCTTGGCACTTGAGAACAACTTAAATTCAGGTAACAAAAACAAATTGGAGAATGGTACCTGCAATGATCAAGAGAACCAAAACGGCGATTATTCGAAACAGGTTTGTAGGTGTATGTTATTGTATGTTTTCTGTTGTTATACGGACGTTAAAACAAGTGATAGAGGCGACTTTTTCGCTGATCTGAATTCGGTATTACGAGTAGATCTTGATTTTTTACATCGAAAAAATGTAGAAACAGCATGTAAAGAAGTGCTGACATCAGTAAAAGAGTGTACAACGAAATTCCGATGCCTGTTACATCAAAACCGGGGTATCGTAAGCTGTCTTATGTCTTCACCGTGCACACTTTTGTACAAACATGAAAAAGATAAAACGAGGAGTTCCATGAATACTCCACCTCATTGATATCTATATAGCTAGGGCCAGTTGTTCGAAAGTTGGATAGCGCTATCCATTGGATAGTGACTTTTTCAACGTTCATAAAATTGCACAAAAAACGTCGAAACTTCCATCTTGGTCAGCTGTATACATAATAGAGACTTTAATCTATCGTTACAAGTCGTAATGTTATGTTACAAAGTTCAATGGGAAATTTTACGAAGGCTACAAAAAGTCACTATCCAGTGGATTGCGCTATCCATCTTTCGAACAACGGGTCCCTGGATTGCGCATCCCTATACGTCAGCTGTCAAAATTTTGAAGCCATCACAGCCATCTTGGTACTCCAATTTCGTGATTTTCTCTGGCTTCACTTTTGCAGCCGGATGCGCAATCCAGTTATATAGAAATCAATGCTCCACCCTATCTTAGATGACAGTGGGTTAGCAAACGTTTCACTGCATGTTCAACTTTCCATTTCCACTCAAATTGTGACTCTAACACTTTGTTTATTTGGTTTCTCGTCAATATTGCTACAAATCTGAAATTCTGAATGCATTATGGTCTGTCTAAAGTTAAATAAGGGGTTCAAAAAGTTCTACTCGGTAAAAGCTCTACTTGGCAACTTGTAAAAATTGCGTGAACACAAGCGTGAGAAAAGCCTTGCATGCTCTAGTCATTCCTTCGTGTTTCTGTCATGCTACGCATCATGCCATTAAAATTTGCATCAGCAAGTAAATATTAACAGCAAAAATGTTGGATCGTGATTTGATACTTTTTGTGCTATAGGCAACCGTTCAAAAGAGTTGGTCACGCCATGTTCGATTCTCATGTCCAACTTGGTTTCCTATGAAGGAGTTGAGAAGGAATTGGTAGATTAACGAGGACGTTTGTTGGCTCTGCTTTGCTGAAGGACGTCTTGGTACGGTGTGACATGATTTTAATAATCATGTATTATTATAACATTATCATTATCAGTATTATATAACATATAGCACATGACATTATAGAGAGGTGCTGTTATTATACTTAGACATATAATTTTGCATGTTTACATAGTTTAGTTTATAGTTTTGTTTCAGCATGATATAAAACAAATGCTTCTAGATTATCACAAAGTGCGTAACGGACGTGATGCACACGCACGTTTCAGCATCTGTAAACAAACACATATTTTTGGTTTGTGGTAGGAACTGTTTATCCCACAAACTAACGTCAATGCAGTAAAGGGAAACTGCAAAGGTTTCCCCAGAAATTGTATATAAAGCGAGCACAACTCTAACAAGTCATGCGTTATTCATAGAGCCTCTGTGGCGTGAATATTCATCAGAAAGAACTTATTCAGAAATTTACGTTCAAATCATAATAGTGCTTGAACCATCAAATTATTACAAACCAAACTGTTCTAAACAAAAGAAGAATTACAACAGAACACGTTACTGAAAAGTGACAAGAAATCTAAAGACTAAAGAGTTGTGCTCAGACAGACCGAAAGAGATAAGTTGAAGTTGAACTACTTAGGAGTATATTTTATATTAGTTTAAAGACGCTAACTTGTTATACCGAATTAGAGAAATAAAATATATAAAACATATAATAGCTGAATACATGCTTCTTTGTGGCGAGCGAAGCCGAACCCTATCCAAAAGCGAGTTTTGTTACTATTAGGACCGCGCTCCCAACAACGGTGAGGGAAGTTTTCGCACTTTTCTGTGGTTTTGTTTTGCAACATTTGCATGTCTTCCATCTAACTATGGTCTGGCGAATTTTAAGTCAAATTCTGAGCCAACTGTCGGCAAAGACAAACACGTAAGCAGGTGATATGTTGATGTTCTCTGTAGTTTTAAAGTTTTGGAAATGAGATTACTTTGCTCGATATTATGCCAGTTTTGTACAGACGAATTTTGGGTTGTTTTTTTTAACTGGGGAGAGAGCCATCACAAATTCAATGGAGTGCCAGTCATTTGAACCTGGCTTCGCTGCTACCTATCTAGAGATGTTTAAATGAAAAGCCGATGACCTGTGACTCAATAGCTACTCTTTGAGTGTAGTTTGAGACAGACAAATCAATAGATTTAGTATATCGGAGAATTAAACCGTGATAAAATTACCAGTTTCATAGTGGAACTATATGTTGATTGTTACAATGATATTCCAGTTTTAAAATTTTTTTCATAATCGAGTAGTCGTTAAAACAATGTAATAAGAATATTTTTCGTTGTATGCTGATTCTGTGCGTGATAGAACTACTAGATCAAAGAGTGAAAATATGAGCACATTACAATTAAGACACTGAATAGGTATATCTTCAAAGCCCGGGTACATTTTGACGTCGAGATAGAGCCTAGAAACCCGTATCTCTTAATGACAAAAGAGACGACATACAATTCAGTGCAGAGATACTTCGTCAACCAGAAATTGCAAGAACGACCTTTTGCGCAACGGGATTGCAAGTGAGCAAAAAGTTTACGACTGACTTCTCAAGTTTCAAATGTACCTATATTAAAACCTGGCAAAAATATTCAAGATGCAAAAAGGTGGGCTCGGCACGTTACCGCTGCTTACACAGTGATAGAGACATATACAGTAGAGGTGATTTAAGACGTCGAAATCTCATTGCAAAAATTTTTTCATGAAGCGTCGGCTAATCAATGTAACTTTAAAATAAATTAACAAGTTACGTTATATATATACTGCAGTTCTCAGTGAAGGACCATTCACACGGGCGATTTTTGCTGCGATTTCTCTCGTCTTGGCTTATACTAATAGAGTAGATGAACTGACGAGTGTATCGGTAAAGTTGTTGGCTCAAGTGTATTTGCCAGTTGTCAACTCTATCACATCCTCCAGCAGGAGAAAAATTGCAGGTAAAATCGCCTGTGTGAACGGGCCTTAAAAAATCACAGCTTCACTGAACACTGGCACTAGAATATCTGGGTGCTTTGAGAAAATAGCATTTGATTTCTTAGTTTTGACAATATTCGTGCCAGAAGCTAGATTCAACGCCTTGAAATTTTTCGAGCCATCCAGACGGCAATGCAAGTTTTTTCCCGAAAATTTAAATTGGGCTGGAGAAGATACAAACAAACAAATGACGAGTATTATAATATTCTTTTTTACATGCACAAGAATATTTTTGTTTAATTTGCTAGCTTTTCTTCAAATTGCATGATATCTTTGTTCGCCCGTGATCGTTTTTTCGCGTGAAGGTATCAATGCATTTCATTTGTGCGTGACCTTGTGTACTCTTTGTTGATGTCAGTAAAAATCCCTCTTCAAGGCTTTTGAAGATTTTCTTTTTAAGGTGTCTCCCTACAGTTATAAACAAAGAGGACTAGTGACTAATTGTGGGGCTTGTCCACTCGCAAGCACAGCGAGAACAACACGAAATGCGAGGGTCTCGCGGGTGAAATTAAAGTATTAAGGTGAAGTTTCAATGCAAAATGTCATTCAGATTCAAAAATCGATTATCTTCTGAAAAATTTGGGACTTTTCTTGCTAGAAAATTAAAAAGGTTATTTCATGGTTTTTGAGAGTGTACGATTTTTATGCACGAGTTGTGAAGAATTGCAACGAGTGAGCGGATAGCGAACGAATGAGATTTGCAATACTTCATAACGAGTGCATTATAAAAATCGTACAAGCGAACCAGCCATGAAGTAGTTTGTTTATTATATGATGGAGAAAATTGTTAACATGACGAGTAAAAATTCAAGGACTTTCGTCCCGGATTCAGGTTTTGGCACATATGCCATGGTACTCGCCATGGTCATTTTACCGTAAAACAGTTGAGTTTGCCTGTGGTAAATGAAGTGCATACAAACTCTTATACAGGTCATAGACTAAATGACCCATTGGATGTTAGTAATGCATTCAAGACTCAACATTTATTTTACTTGTCTAGGACTTAAAATCCGTTGTGATTGCATTCCGAAACACTCATCTAGGTATATTGAAAGTAGTGAAATCGTACGACTGACACTTTAAAGTTGTAATGTAAAAGAAGATTTTGTAGAAACGCCAAGTGAAGATATTCCTCCAAAGCTTATGGTTCGTAAGCGCGAACCGTCATCAGTGCCACTGATCGGACGGAGATCGGACGACAGTCCGGGCTTCAACGGGCTTTCACAAACAGTCCGGTATGTTTGTGAAAGATTAAAAGACAAATTTTTTTTCCATAGAAGATATCAGTTACAAACCTTAATTTCCACTTCAGTACTTCAGAATGATTACACAAATCTCATACAAAGCAACTTGTTGGGTTTCAGGAACAAAACGTCGCATAATATCAAATCTTTGAAGAAATTTCATTGCGAACCTTGCTCAAGCTTTGAGCATGGTTTGAGAAATCAAACAATACTTCAATAAGGGACTTCCCCTATGATTTTTGACACGAACTACCCGACGTCATGTCGTACACGTGAGGTTTTGCATGCCATGTCACTCGTATCGCACTTTCGAACACAGGTTTGAATTAAATTACGTTATTTTAATATTTTAATTTCCCTCGTCCCCAACTTCTGCAAAGAATTTTATTTACAGTGAATGCTTGTAAAGTTAGCGTAAACGCAAACAGTGTTAGCTTCTCAGGCAATGCGTTTTATGCAAATTCAAAGTTTCTCTGATTTCAAGCATGAAATATGAAAAGCGAACGATTGTCTAGCCACGGCTAGTTTTTTAAAACAGGGAGCTTTATACTGTTTCTAGAGTTGCGTTGTCTTCGAAGAGCGAAAGAGTAATCTTTTAATGGTTGAATGTTTTGCAGAAAAACGCCATAAAGCATGACGACAATTAGGCTGCTCCATTTGCTGTTCGGAGTACTCCGGATTTTTGGAACGCTAATGGAGTGGAATAGAACACGGTCACATGACTGTTCGGAACGGTT
>JAODVM010354712.1:0-11140 GCA_025400095.1 Phenganax marumi
TTTTTGACGTCACAAAGACGTTTTTTCGCGCTATTATGCAAATTAGGACGTTTTTATGACGTCACAAAAACGTTTTTTCGCGTTATTATGCAAATTAGGCCGTTTTTTGACGTCACAAAGACGTTTTTTCGCGCTATTATGCAAATTAGGACGTTTTTATGACGTCACAAAAACGTTTTTCTGCGCTATTATGCAAATTAGGCCGTTTTTATATGTCACAAAAACGTTTTTCCGCGCTATTATGCAAATTAGGACGTTTTTTGACGTCACAAAACGTTTTTCCGTGTTATTATGCGAATTAGGATGTTTTGTGATAGCATGGTGGAATTGTGCTGCTATGTGTTTCTGAGTATTTCATAGTAATATTAGACTGTGGAATCTTGCCGTTCAGGACAGTAGATTCTTGGCATTTCTTGCTATTGTGATTTATTGCCACAACTGCATGCTTGTACATTCAAATACCACTCGCAAGTATACAACTTACAAATATCGATCGCGATGAGGCCATATCAGAATTTGGTGTGTAGTGCACACAACTGACATGGACTCACACGCAGCTGTCTAACCTATCTTGCATGAGTAATACTTAATAGCTGCAATTTAACAGAGTGTAGCTGGTAAACTGCTGTACTGGTCGCAGAAATTTTGCGCTGTCCTTGAGGTCTCTAGTTCTCTATTTCTGTTTATATTTAGGATCCAACAACAGAGCTGTTTCGGACAGGTTGGTCGAGTGTTTTCCCAAGACTGTGGAAATTGTCTTCACTGTTTCTTTTTTACAATTCTAGTTGCTGGTTCCTCAGGATTAGTTATCACTCTTGCTTTAATATTAATGGTAAGATTTCAAATTCTAGTTGTTAATTGGAGCCTGACTGAAGTATAATTCTGTCTCATTTTTGTTGTTCAGGTTACATCATCAACAGGACTATTGAGGTTTGGCTGATGGACTGCTGTGCATGCATATAAAAAACAGTAATTCATAGTTAAATTATCACATCTTTCTTTTTCTAGACATTCTTACTTTGAAGTGTTTTGGTACACTCATCATCTTTTTATACTTTTTTTTGCTGGACTCATTTTCCATGGTATGCAGTAAGTATGATGAAATTGTGTTGCTAGTTTCTATAGAACACCAAACAAATTTACTGGTCTTGGTGAGGCTCGTGATTTTTTGCATGGTTTAAACATTTTCCAGTGTCGTAATGTATGGATCAGCTCTTGTTCTGTGTTTTTAGAGGTTTGTTACGACGGCAAACCAACACAGATGAACATGATCCTGAATTTTGTCGAGGAAACATTGACAACAAGTGCCCTGTAATTCCGAAATTTGAATCATCTGGTCCTCAGGTGAATTGTCTTGACATCTTCAAGTTAATTGTGTGGCCAGAATTGGAAGTGTAGTGTACATTGCCATTTTTTTAACTATTTTAAAGATAAATTCTCATTGCAACTGCTCTCCTCTAATTCTCTATTTCAGACATGGAAATGGGTCGTTCTTCCGCTGTCTCTGTACTTTATAGAAAGATGTATACGTTTTGTGAGATCTTTGCAAAGTGTCACAGTCACTAAGGTAGTGATTATTTTTTTAACAGCCAATCTCTTTTCTTGAGTAAATAAATGCTTTGTCTATTTCTCATCAAGCTTGTCAAACATCCTTCAAATGTGATTGAAATTCAAATGAAGAAACCTGGTTTTTCTTACTTTGCTGGTCAGGTCTGTACAGTTTCTCTTACTATGAAAGTTTGGACCACTTCAGTAATTATCCATATCATTGTTGCCCACGGAAGTTTAGTATGACTATCATCTGTCTTTGAATAATTTATGAAATAGCTTTTATGAAAGGAAAGAAACAGTAGCTAGACAGTACTTTTAGAAAGCAGATATGATCAGTGTTTAGGCAAACTGAAGACATCAAACATTCATTTCTAATTTTTTTTGCAGTACATCTTCCTTCAATGTCCAAAAATATCCAAGCTGGAATGGCATCCTTTTACATTAACTTCGGTGAGAAGATCAAAATATTTTAAATTAAATTAAGCTGTCCATCATATTACCTTTATTGAATTAAACTGTTAAACGTACCATGTTTTAGAGCCCTGAACAAGATTATTTCAGTGTTCATATTCGTACTGTGGGAGATTGGACAAGTACGTTGTTGTTTATTTATTTTTTTTATCTATTTCTTCTGCATCTTATTATTTTCTTTACAGCTGCTCTTTCAAAGTGTTGCACTGGCAATGGCATTGAAGGTGGAGACCTAAATCGTTTACCAAGGTTTGTGGCACAAATAACTGAAAAGGTCTGCGTAGTATTAGAGATGAATGTGAATGTCCGCTACAATCATTTTCCAAGTACTCACTGAAATTTTAAACATTTTTTCTCAGTATTTCGGTTGATGGACCATTTGGTACCTCGAGTTCAGTAAGCATTTCAAACTCTCTTTTCTATTCATGTTTTCTTCCTAGTAAAGCAGTTCTTCTTCTAGGACTATTTCAAGTATAAGACATGCGTATTTATTGGAGCTGGTATTGGCGTCACTCCGTTTGCCTCTATACTGAAATCAATATGGTGCGACTGGATCTCTTTAGTTTTTCACTGCGGCAAAACTGTTTGTAAAGTAGTCTGGCATTCGTCCTTTGTACTAATCTTCTTCATTTTGTTCCCCAACATTTTAAGGTATCGTTATGAGCATTCTTGTGCTTCATTGCAAGTAAAGAAGATATATTTCTACTGGATTTGTCCAGATACGAATGCTTTTGAATGGTTTGCAGAACTACTTGAAAGTTTGGAGACTCAGGTGGAGTTTTGTTTTTACCTGTTTGCTAGTCTTGAACTTTCAAGTAGATAAACGTATGTTTGAATAACTACTATTGATAGAAAGGTGATCTTTTCATTCTGTTTTGTTCAGATGGCTGAAAAGGGCAATGATGGATTCTTGCAATACAATATCTATCTTACGCGAGGTTGGACGAAAGAAGAGGTATCATAATTCCTATTGCCCTCTCCACACTTTATATTTCAACATACTCGAATGCAGAGTAGAAATGAAGTGGAAATCTTAACTTTACTATGTAGGCGCGCAATATCATGGTTCGCGACGAGAGACAAGGTGTAGATGTCATCACTGGTTTGAAACAAAAGACTCATTTTGGTCGACCTGAATGGACAAATATATTCAAAACAATTGCGAACGCTAATGCCAGGTCAGGGTGAATTAATCGTGTTTTTCTTATAGTAATACTCTATCTCTCTCCAACAATCTGACTATGTCTGTATATATATTTTTTAGCACTGATGTGGGTGTATTTTTCTGTGGTCCACAATCTTTGTCACGCATACTTCACGTGCTGTGTGATCAATTCAGTACGCCACAGGAGGGAGTGAGGTTCTATTATAATAAAGAAAATTTTTAATGATTTGTTGAGTGCGAAGAGACATGAGACTGATTTTTCCATTGCAAAGCGTGAGAAGTCTTTGATGTTTATTTAGGGGGGCTTCTTTTCTGTTATGATAAAAAAAACCTTGGATACTGAACTCTGCTATACATTGAGTGATCAATTATGCGATTTCCCAAACTATTAGCTCACAAAAAATTTTAAATCTTATTCTAAGTGTTTTAGGGGATAAAGAAGAATTGAGCGTGCGTGTCATCATTTCCGAGATCATTTCAATATTTTTGTCCATTCCAATTTTATCAAATAGTAGAAATATAATAAAATTTACGGCGTGCGAATGTTTACTGAGATGCGCAGACATTTTATATTTCTGTCTGGAAAATAAACATGTCATAGTGAGCAAGCAAGAACTTGAAGACCTTGAACTATGACTATGATATTTGACCGGATGATGAGTCGACAAATTCCTTTCATTTGTCTGAAAATTTTTTGAAATTTCTCGCCCAGTGACGTAGTTACTTTTATACACAATCTGTCAAAGTTGTTTTCTCTTTTCTGATTCTTTATCTCGTAAAATGCCAAAGAAACTCTTTGAATAGCGCAAGTACTTTTCTTCTGAAAAATTTATTACGCTGACACAGAATCATATGCATAATATGCTAAATTTGCCGATATGAGCTCATGGGTGTGAAGTATTAAGAATTTGAAATGTAATCACTAACTTTCCATCGTTCTCTAGCCCTAAAACGTATCTTGAAGTAAAAGCAACACCTTAGGTCTAGTTGAAGATAAATAGATAAATCACTGTGGTGAATTTATTTGCTAAAGTAGAGCGTGTTATGTACTTTTGAAATACAATTCATGAATTTTCTCCCCGATCGTGTCAATTTCTCCCCACCATGTTTTTTATGATTAATGAGTCATAAATGCACGTGATTTTTTAAAGCCAATTAGAAACGCGAACGCGGAGGGCATAAAAACGAAGCGCAAATGTTGGCGTCCATTGTTGCTTCGTATTTCTATCGCTGAAAGTAAAAGCTTATAACTCGCTGTTTTTTTGAAAATTTCGTCATGCAAATCTTTGTGAAAACCCTCACAGGCAAGACTATCACCCTTGAAGTGGAGCCCAGCGACACTATCGAAAACGTGAAGACGAAAATCCAAGATAAAGAAGGCATTCCTCCCGACCAACAACGACTCATTTTCGCTGGCAAACAACTTGAAGACGGCCGAACCCTTTCTGACTACAATATTCAGAAAGAATCAACCCTTCACTTGGTTCTTCGACTCAGAGGCGGCATGCAAATCTTCGTGAAAACCCTTACTGGCAAGACTATCACCCTTGAAGTCGAACCGAGCGACACCATCGAGAATGTGAAAACGAAAATTCAAGACAAGGAAGGCATTCCTCCTGACCAACAACGATTGATTTTTGCTGGCAAACAACTCGAAGATGGCCGAACCCTCTCAGACTACAATATCCAGAAGGAATCAACCCTTCATCTTGTCCTTCGACTCAGAGGTGGAATGCAGATTTTTGTGAAAACCCTTACTGGGAAAACTATCACCCTTGAAGTAGAGCCAAGCGACACCATTGAGAATGTGAAGACCAAAATCCAAGATAAAGAAGGCATCCCTCCCGACCAACAACGATTGATCTTTGCTGGCAAACAACTTGAAGATGGCCGAACCCTCTCGGACTACAATATCCAGAAGGAATCAACCCTTCATCTTGTCCTTCGACTTCGAGGTGGAATGCAGATTTTTGTGAAAACCCTGACAGGCAAAACCATCACCCTTGAAGTGGAACCCAGTGACACAATTGAAAACGTCAAGACCAAAATACAAGACAAAGAAGGCATCCCTCCTGACCAGCAACGTCTAATCTTTGCCGGAAAACAACTTGAAGATGGTCGAACTCTTTCTGATTATAACATCCAGAAAGAGTCAACCCTGCATCTTGTCCTTCGTCTGCGTGGTGGAATGCAAATCTTTGTGAAAACCCTCACAGGAAAAACCATTACCCTCGAAGTGGAGCCCAGCGACACCATTGAAAACGTGAAGACCAAAATTCAAGACAAAGAAGGCATCCCTCCCGATCAACAACGTCTGATTTTTGCTGGAAAACAACTCGAAGATGGCAGAACCCTTTCTGACTACAACATCCAGAAAGAGTCGACCCTTCATTTGGTTCTTCGTCTTCGTGGTGGCAACTAGGCACTTCATACTTGAACATTGTCAAACTATGTCAAAAACTGTTACTTTTCGTAGTGCAATTTGTTAAACTGTAAACTTGTGAAAATAGAAAGGAATAAAGTATTTTGTTGTGGTTTTGAGACCACTTTTGAGCATTAAGATATTCTTGGTTTAAATGATTTCTGTTTGATAGTTGTCATGGGAGCATTCACACAACTTTGTTTTATTACGTGTTCAAAGTTTCCAAAATTGGCATGAAATTAAATGGAAACAAACTTACACACACACACACACACACACACAAAGAATATATATATTTTGAAACTTGGAGTAACAAAAACGTTATTTGACATTCTTCAGTTTACATTATACAATTAAACTTCTTTAGTGTAGTGATATTTCAGTTTTCGTCTTGTTCCATGTTATCTTCAATTTCTGGCAACTTGCACACAATCTCAATCAATTGTTCAAGTTCGTCATTTCTCAATCTTTCTTCGCTTTCTTCGACTATCAGACAAATTTCCACTGCAGTTTTTGGCCTCAGATTTAATAATTGAAGTTTTTCGCCTTTAGTCAAGTTAAATGAAGCCACATCAAGTAGAAACTGTCTAATTACATCTTCGCTTTGAAGCTTACATGGTGTCTTCTCCAAATATTTTAATACTTCGTAGGATATAGTTGCCAAATTCTCCTGTTTATTGTGTTTTTTACTTTGCTTTTTTGCCGATTCTTTCTGCATTTTTTCTTGAAGTAAAGTTAAAACCTCATAGTTACTGACCATCGCTGCTCTTTCGTTTAACACCTCCATAGTGTAGTGTTATCTCTGTCGAAGAATTCGCTCTTTTCATTTCATAATATTTGATTTAAAAACAATTTATTTAATTTAACTGGTTTAAAAGGGCCGCCATCTTGCATGAATGTTTCATCAATATTGATCATTACATAACGTTCGGAAATTTTGCGGTTTTGCCATGTCATTGCTGGCTCAATAGAGCTCATTTCCAAGATGGCGGTTCCTCCAGAGCGTTCTATGCGTTCAGTGTTCGGTAAGAAACGATTTCTTGTGTTTTCTAGTACGTTTACGTTTAAGTTTGAACATTAAATACTACAGAAAATGGTATATAAAGCTTTGATATGTGTTACAAGTGCTAAACTATTGTAGTTGACAATTTAATCAAAGTTTAATATATGTCTTCAATGCATTGTTCATTGTGCTATACAACATGTGCTTACTTATACTTTATCAAGTTGGTCTTTCATTTCAGTTGGAAATATCCCTTATGAAGCTTCAGAGGAACAACTCAAGGAAATATTTTCTGATGTTGGGCCTGTCATTAGTTTTAGGTAAATCTTCTGACAATATAGACATCTGTCCACTAGAACAGTTACCTCGTTACTGCTGTTTACGAGCTACCATGAAGCGTGCGATATTTTTCATGTTTGTTTACGTTTCAAACGTTTACGTTTGACGAGAAAATAAGTATGTTTTTAACGGAAGTCGGCTCGTCACTCTTTGATGTTCGCCGAAATGTAACTAAGTTTTTGTACAACCTACATGTTTGGCTTCCCAAACATAAATGTTTTGAAATGTAAACAAACATGAAAAATATCACACGCTTCATGGTAGCTTGCAAACAGCAGTAATGCAGACACCTCTCTATGCAGACTCCCATCAGATTAGTTTTCAAATTAGTTTTCAAATTAGTTCGGCTTTGTATTTTTGCTGTGTGTATTAGAGAAGTGTTGCAAACTTCATGTTTAGACTGGTGTTTGATCGAGATACAGGAAAACCCAAGGGATATGGTTTCTGTGAATACAAAGATCAAGAGACAGCCATCAGTGCCATGAGAAACTTGAATAACTATGAACTGAATGGTCGAACATTACGAGTGGACAGCGCAGCAAGCGAAACCAACAAAGAAGAAGGTATCAACCCCCTGAATAACAGTCCAGACACTTATATGTAGATCAGTATTGATGCTGAATCTGACTGCGAAGCTATTAGATCATGGTTTTTGACTCTTATGAAGTTGTTGCTTAGTTGCAATGTTTAGGTATCACTAAAGATGAAATGTATATTTTTAATATAGAAATGACAGCTCCAGCGCCAACGGAGACCAACCCCTATGGACCAGGAGTTCCCCCTAGTGAAGCACCCTCCGCAATCACGCAAGCTGTTGCTAGTTTACCTCCTGAACAAATGTTTGAGTTGATGAAACAGATGAAAGTATGTAGGATTTTTGGACTTTATTATTTGGTTGATTAAAAACGTAGAATTACACTAATTGCCTACTGTTTCAGCTGTGCATTCAAAACAACCCTGAAGAGGCAAGGCAAATGTTGCTTCAGAACCCTCAGTTGTCATATGCATTGCTCCAAGCTCAAGTTGTCATGAAAATTGTGAATCCTGAAATTGCACAGGTGATTATTGTATGAAGAAGAATCTCCTTTACCAGATCAACACTAAAATAACTCTAGTATTTAGAGCATATTCACAGTGCTTAAATGATAGGAACAAAGAGGGGAAATGTTTCATATAATGCCCTAATTTCCATTATAGGGGGGAAATGTTTCATACAATGCCATAATTTGCATAATAGGGGGGAAATGTTTCACATAATGTCATAATTTGCATAATAGGGGGGAAATGTTTCATATAATGCCGTAATTTGCATAATAGGGGGAAATTGTTCATAGAATGCCCTGATTTGCATTATAGTAGGAGGGAATGCCCTGAAATTGCAGAGGTGATTACTTTATGAAGAGGAATCTCCTTTACCAGATCAGCACTAAAATAACTCTAGTATTTAGTGTATATTCACAGTGCGTAAATGATAGGAACGAAGGTGTTTAGGCAGTGTAGCTATTCACCAAACGAAGAAGATACTATGCTGAACAAGTGCTATTTGTAGTGCAGTTTAACTGAAATCGTTGTTGCTTTGTTGGGTATTAAATTTCAGCTGATTTTTTGTCTTCTTTCAGGCAATATTATACAGACAAACAGAACCACCACAACCCTTGAAACCTGAAACTATTCCCCCGCCTCCCAGTCACCTTCCCCCTGATTTGCGAGGCCCACCTGCTGGACCAGACTTGAGAGGTCCACCTGACCTGCGTGGGCCAGTAGATAGGAGAGGGCCTGCGCCAGATATTAGAGGCCCACCCCCTGACAGAAGAGAAGGTAGAGGGCTCCCTGATGATAGAGGAGGACCACTTGATCGCAGAGGACCACGAGATATGAGAGCTCCTCCAGGGTATGATAGACCTCCCGATGCAGGGGACCCAAGACGTGCCACAGACTTCCGAGCACCATCTGATTTCAGATCTCAAGGTGTGTAAGGTCTCAAAAATATTGTAATTTCAGACCTGTTTGAATTTGTTCCATCTTGTTTAGATCGCGGTCCTGATTTTCGAGATCCTCGTGGTTTTGATCGAAACAGAGGCCCTCCAGGTACAAATCATGGCGCCAGGAAGTTGAAGTCATCAATTGCTTATTGTATGATTTATTAGCTTTCAATAGTTTTAATCATGTCTTTTTGTTTTTTGTTTACAGAAGATCGTCGTGCTGTTCCTGACCCACGCTCAGGATCTCGGGGTGGCTCGGACCCTCGTAGCTCACGAGCACCAGACCCTCCTCCTAGACGTGATCGTCCTGCTGGTGGTCCATCCAACATTCCCGGGCCTGAAGAGCGGTTCAGTGGTCAAGGGGCACCAACCCCGTGGAAAACTGTTCCTCCACCTGCCCCGCCTACTGCTGTGGCAACATCTGTTCCCACCTCAGCACCTGCCCCGGCAGCCACCGGTATGTTTACGTTTAGTTCAAGAAATTGCTTGAGAATGCCGATTCTGAAACACTTTATGTTGATCATTGGAATTTCTCATTTGCAGCGACCTCAACTAAAGCTGGAGATGTCACTTCACAAGATCAGGAAAAGGTCGGTGGAGACTGGGAATAATTGCTTCAAAAATCATTGAACATTTTTTGAAGTAATATGTAGATGCTTAATTATGAAAATTATTTTGTTCTAGGCTGCTCTAATTATGCAAGTGTTGAGTCTGACGGATCAGCAGATTGCGTTGCTTCCTGAGGATCAACGGCAAAGCATCATGGTATTGAAAGAACAGATTGCCCGTAGTTCACAATGAAGTATGTATACATGAAGCTTTTTGATTTTGAATGCCATTCTTTGAAGTATTAAACTCCCACATATGGTTTTGCTGTTTTCCTTGCTCATTAGTTGAAATGTCAACGCATTGCGTTTAATACAACTTTATTTCTTCTGTTATTGGATTTCCTGAACAAGATCAGATATATAAATTACTTTTTAGTCTATGGAAGGAAGAAATCGTCGGAGTAAGGACGCATCGTTTTCTTTCCGATCTTGGGCGTGTCTGGAAGTGGTCGTAGACTCATTTCTTTTTTGACGTTCTCCGGTACTGTGAAATCTTTCTTGCGAGCTCGGATAGTTCGCCCTGTTTTTTCTCGATTCCTTCTGAACACTGAAGCAAGTGTATCTTTGGTCACCCTCTTTACAATCGATCTCTTTCGCGGATTCTCGTCCCAGGACTTTCTGCGCATGGCTGTTAAAGCGTCATCTGGTGAAAATGAAAGAAGTGCCGTATTTAGTTAGATGTGATGTTTTGTGACGTAAACATTGCTCAAGAAATTGTCATGCAACTTGCCTTTAATAAAATTGCAATCATTTTTTATAACAGTTTCGTACATCTCGGGAGCCTCCGGTACTTCTGAGTTTCGTTGTTTCTGCATTTTTAACCCTGGAAAACATGAATGGTTTGTCGAATGGTTAGCGTCGATAAACCTTGAACACTACTCAAGTTCAGAAGTTTATAATATTTTAAACAGATAGCAAATCAGACTTGTTCTCATCTTTTCATGTCATTCAACTACAACAACAAATGCGAACGTACAATCTTCAAATTTCCTGTGTTCCATGGCTGTTTCTGTTTTTAAAAGACTCGCTGTAACGGTCGTTTCATTCCTCTCTTTTTCCTTGTTTTTCCCAGAGTGTCCATCTTTTTCTTTATCAAATAACAAGATGTCGTCCAGAAACACTGCAAATAAAAATCATTGAACTAGCACAACTACGCTCTGAGGAACTGATGACCAAGTATTGTGGTGACTGTTTCTAGACGTACCTTCGTTATTCGTTTTCGAGAAGTTACGCATCACCTGCGTGCTGTCTGCCCTCTCTCTTTGTAAAGAACTAGGCATGACTCCTTCCCAGGGACTGCGAAATGGACTCTCTTCCTGAGCTCTAGGGACATTCAAGGTCTCTTTAGTTAGGCGATGTGGTTTGAACGATTTGTGAGAGGATTTTGGACTTCGTTTGCGTTTTCTGTCGCTTGCTTCCACTAACTTCTCGTTGAATGTTTTTCTTCCTGGATAGTGATTGAAGTTGGATGGCGGTTCATTGTAGCATTTCATCGTTGCTGAAAATAGAATCAGTTATTCATCTCTTAAGGCCAGTTCACACGGGCGATTTTCGATGCGATTTTTCTCCTCTTAGAGTATGTGATCGAGTAGGCTGACT
>JAODVM010354823.1:0-11138 GCA_025400095.1 Phenganax marumi
TTCAATCATGTTTGTAGTATTTTTACTTAAAGTTTGCTTAAAATTTGACCCTAACGATTTTGACGAAGTTTTAAGTAGTTTTGAGTCATCTGAAAGTTTGCTTAAAATTTGCCCTGATGAAGTTTTAAGTACTATAGAATTACTTAAAGTTTCTACAATGTTAACGTCGTTGTTTTTGCCAAATTTCATAGACATCGTTGCGGTAGTTAAAGTGTTGTTGAATCCTTCTATAGGTTTATCTAGTATGATCATGTCTGAAGGAACCAGGATAATTCCCGGACTAATGACCATATTTAACACGACGTTTGTATCTTGAATAGCTTGTCTCATATTACTGATCATCACAGTTGGATCATCTTGAACTACCGTGTCTTGTACAAGTTGATCAAACACATCTTGAGTCTGTGAACTTTTTGTACCTTTGTTCACGATGCTCCATCTTGTCTTTGCTTGCGCACCAAGTACACAATACACAAAACTTTCCATAGCATGTTGCAAAAGTTTTTGTCCTGTTTGTGTAAGACCGTCTGAAGTTTGTTTTATAAACGATTTCCAATCGTCCGATTCTGACTTTGGTACTATTTTATCAATGTATTCATATCCAATTCCTAAAATACCCATCGTTTTGTTATGTTTTGGAAACACATAATGATAGTTTCTTATCTTTGATCTGTCCTGCGTACTTAGGAAATAACTAAGCGCTTCTCTGGTATGCTTTAGTTTGTATTTCCAGGTTTTTTTAGTAAGAACGCTCTTTTGTATGAGCTTGATGTCATCTTTGTTGACATAAGCACTTAGTTTGTTTGGATATCTTAAGAACCTTTTCATATGATAATAAAAGTAATACTTGCTAATACTTGAAATCACTTTAGGTTGACTTGGTCTATTAATGTGTTCCATAGACATTCCTGACTTATAACTTAGCGCATAAGCAGCTAATAGACTTGTAAAATATGGGTCTTCTAGGTAGTTAAACTTTGCTTTGGTAATGTCTCGTTCATTCTTGGAGTTTTTCCACTTGACGTCAAGTGGTTCAAGTTGACACTTGAAATGATCGTTCTCATTAACCTAGATTTTAAAACTTTCAAAATTATCTTCATTGTTGTCATTGATTTTTAGTCCTGTCACAGTTCCTCTAGAGTTCCAAATTCTTGGAGTCCAAAACAAAGCCCAGGAATATTTATCCTTGAAAGTTTTTGAAGTAATGTCTGTTCCGAAAGACTTTGTGATGTCATAATCAATACTGGTATCAGTGACTTTCAGATCTGGACTTACAGAAACGCTAAATTCAAACTTACTGAAGTCCGCGTTTGGATACTTTTTAGCAAAGTCATCTTTAAGTCTTTGTCTTTGAACTTTTCCAATAGACTTTGCTTTGTCATAGTTTTTTCCATACACAGCCTTGTAATATTTTTCCCAATCCATTTATTAAACATTTTGTTGTTAAATAAATGAAAAAACTTACTGTGTACATAAACAATAATCACAAAGAACTTTTAATTGACAAGAGAATTGAAACGGCATCAGACAGCAGGTTGTTTCTAAAGTTGGCAACGATCTTTTGGAATTACGAAAACGTGATAAAGCGGGAAAATAACTTTATCAAAAAAGGCTCAACAGCGCTTTTACTTCCAGTGGGATACCTTACTTTTGATGACATAAAGAAGGAGCTAAAAAAGTATGACATTGAATTAGAAAAACTTCCCTATACAAACAAAGCCAGGATATTTTGTCAAAACGAAAACTTAGATCTAGAGAGTATTGGTTTACTACTAGGGTTTTCTGTGGATAAGAAAATACCAAAAAACGTGTGGGTAACGAGCGAAAACGAGTGTGACATTAATCGTGGTCTAAGACATGTCAGTGTTCATTGTGACGCCGTAAACAAGTCTATGAATTTCAACACCTATGGACAAAGAAGTTCAGCTTTTGTCACTCTTCCCATTGTCACAACAACAAGTCTCAATGGATCAGTTTCGCATTATAAAGACATAATCTGAAGTCTTAATCTACAATGGAATCTGGAACAAGTTTACTTTTGACGTCACAACCAACATGGGACCTGGTGTTGACATCGGATCTGTTTTGTTAGAACTCTACGTAAAATAAATGAGTTTTTCCTAAGAGCAGCAACTTAGAGACTTGTACTATGACCCCAAAACTGGGTACATGTCTGCAGAAAACCTTTACCAGAAAGCACTTGAGGAAGGCTTGGGTGTTTCAAGAAAACAAATACGCAGTTGGCTAAAAGCTCAAGACACTTACACAAGATACAAATGCGTGATAAAAAAGTATAAAACACAACAAACTTATGTCAACGATCTAGCAGAACAAATACAATTAGATCTTGTTGACATGAGTAAACTTAGACACAAGAACCAAAAAGGTGGATCCTCACAGGCGTGGAGGTACTTTCTAGGTTTGGTTTTGCTGTTCCAGTGCGCAAAAAATACACGGGGAGTATGACAGAAGCCACAAGGAAGCTCTTAGATGAGTTTAAAACTAGGTGTGAAAAGTATCCCGACAAAGTTCAATTTGACAAAGGAAAACAATTCTACAATGTTGGTGTCAAGACTTTACTGGAAAAGCATGGAATAAAGTATTTTTCGACAAAGTCTGAGAGAAAAGCGGCTTTGGTTGAAAGATTTAACCGCACTTCAAAGTCTATCATGTAGAAATATTTTTACACAAAAGGAACCTATCATTGGGTAGACATCCTTCCAAAGCTTGTCTATAACTACAATCACACAAAGCACGGCACAATACTTGTGAAACCTGCTGACGTAAACGAGAGTAACTCTTTACAAGTTTGGCTAACTTTGTATGGTCACTGGACAGGACATTACCCTTTACCCAAGTTTAAAATTGGTGAAAGAGTTAGAGTGAGTAAATTTATAAACATATTCGAGAAAGGATACGAAGCTAATTTTACAGAAGAAATCTTTAAGATCAGTCAAGTTTTTAGAGGTGATCCAACGACGTATGAAATTGAAGACATTACAGATAATGAACCTATTCTTGTTTGTCCTGTGGACAAACAAGGCAACGTATACCGAGTTGAAAAAGTATTAAAAACTAGAGGAAACATGGCTTTGGTAAAATGGTTAGGATATGACAATAACACACAACAGTTGGGTTAAAAAGTCCGACATACAAAATCTTAATAAATAAATGGCAGAAGGTGGTGAAGATTTTAATATGGGTGAGTTTTACCACGAATTTGGAGAACAAGAACAAGAACAAGAACAAGAACAACTAGAAACAAGTTTTTCAGAGTCAAATCAACTAGAAACTCAAATGAGGGGGTTTACTAACTATCTTAAATTTAAGTACAAACCTGTGAGTGAAAAACAGATCACTGGAGGCATTAAAAGAGCAAATACTACTGAACTAAAAAACACTATTAGCAAAAGTTTTAATACAAATATTAAGAAAGGTGCGGGTCCAAAATCAAAAATGCTTTTTAATAAACTGAATAGACAAGGAGGAGCATTACATTTTGATGGAGTGCCTATATTCATGCAAAACAGAAACACGGGCATAGTTCAAACAACGAGCAAACAAAGGTATAGTTCTATTGTACAAGAGTTCAACACATTACTTGAAGAAGCTGACCAGGAAAACTCTAAAACTTTAAGCGGTAACATAAGTCAAAGACCTGCATGGAGGCCCTTTTCAAGAGCTGGTAGTCTTGAAGAACCGACGTCGTTTCCAATGACTCCTATACCAAGACCAACAGAACCTATTATAAGTCAAGAATTAAGAGACAAACTAAGAAGCACGTACACGGGCTCCCCAAGACCGGCAGAAACTCCACTAAGTTATATACCAAGACCAGACAATTCAGTGTTCATGCAAGAATTTGAAGAGCTTAAACTCGAATTCCAAAATCTAAGAGACTCAGTTCCAACATATGAAGAAGTCAATAATAGTTTTCCAAATGCTGATTATGTATTTGATAACTACACAACACTTGAGACCTTTAAAAACACCA
Source organism: Phenganax marumi (assembly GCA_025400095.1). Taxonomy (NCBI): domain Eukaryota; kingdom Metazoa; phylum Cnidaria; class Anthozoa; order Malacalcyonacea; family Clavulariidae; genus Phenganax; species Phenganax marumi. Next base: position 3,995 of record JAODVM010354823.1, read on the forward strand.
TTGATGAATTAGATGAAAAAATAGACCAAGTAGACATAGCTCTATACCAAGGTCTTGAAGAAAAATATGAAAGTCTCTTACAAGAAATTAAAAAGTTAACTAATATGATCCATTTTAGGGATGTCAAAATTGAAAGACTAGTTCAACAAGTGAATGAAATGAGTCAAGCTGTAGTGCCAGTAGACCCTAGAGTTGGTGAAATACAAAGCGAGTTTAGTCAATTTAAAGAATACGCCTTAAATAATATAAATGCATTAGCTGAGCAGATTAAGTCTATAGAGCCTTCAACAGAGACATCAGGACTATTAAATAGACTCACTGCTGACTCAAATAAAATAAAAAAACGCTTGACCGAATTAGAAAGCAGGGTTTATACCGCTGAAGTCAAAACATTAGACGAGTACAAAGGCATAGTAGATAACATCGACGAACTACAAACACAAGTCAACAAAGACCTTGAAAACTTGAACAAACTTAGAGACAGAAACCTAACTATGAATTTAAACTCTCATTCCAAACTTGATAAAAAGGTTGAAGATTACAAAAAAGAAAATGATGAAAAGATAAAAAAGTTACAAGAAGAACTTGTAGACTACAGCAAAACAGGTGTAAAATTAAAACCAAAAGAAAAGAAAATCAAGGCTAGATTAAATTATCTCGAGAATAATCTTGTGGTAGACGTTGAAGAAATAAACAAAAGACTAGATAAACTGTCCGACTTAAAACCAGAGATGCCTCATGACTTTGAAAAAGTAGAAGAAATGCTGAAAGAAATCAAATTTCTAAAAGAGAGAGTAAGAGTAAACACAGAAACTCTTATTACAAAGTCAAATGTAGATGATGACCTACTTAAGGATGTACACACACTTTTAGACTTTAGAGAAGAAAAACTACTGGGTGAACTACGAAAACTTAAACAAGACATGGGTGAAATTTACACAAAGTTTATTAGTCAACCTACACAAGAACAAATAGATGAACAGGACATTACGGATAGAATTACAGAGCAAGTGATACGATCTTCTATTGAGAAAATTGATTACAGAATTGCTTCCACATTGACAGAGCTAGAAAACGAAGAAGGGCTGAGTCAGCAAGACCTTCGCGAGATTCGTGGATACTTATTCATCAATGATCAAGGATCTAATACTGTTGAACTATTAGAAGATGAAGTAAAACATTGGGATAAAAAGGCAGATGAAGAGGAAGAAGGCAGTCTAAGACAAAAAGTGTATGAGGCTATGGCAGAAGTGGCACAACTTAAAGCAGATCAAATTCGTATGAAAAATGAACAAACCCCAGAAGGACAAGTAGCAAATGAGATTATCGATGAAGAAATTGAGAAAAACGATCTTGCTCGTTTTCAAAGATTCAAGAGATGGTGTAAAGACAATCTATTAGCATTAAGCGGAATTTCTATAAGTATTGGTGGAATTATTACTTCTGTCATCATGATCACTAGGCCTATGATTTTTGAAAGTTCAGCTGCTGTGAAAAAAGCTAGCGAGGAGTCTCAACAACATGATAAAAAAAGTAGGTCCTACTGCTGGTGTTATATTAACTGTACTTAGTAGTATTTTAAGTTTGGGAGCAAGAGGAGCGGCATTTTTAGCCAATAATCTATGGTTACTAGCGTTGTTTTTAACATGGTTGGTGTATGACAGTCTCAAACATAGATAAAAAAAGTATAAAATAAATGGAAACACTTATTCCTGGATTTAAGAAACTTAAAATGTCTGATATTAAAGGTATTAGAACAAAACACACCATTACATTCAATCCAAATAAAGTGATTCCAGAAGAAGAACTTTATATTGACGTTCCTAGGCTAAAACCAGATGCTTGCTTGGTTCCTGATACAATGTGTCTAAAGTTTGATTTTAAAAACAAAAACAACAAGTCTTGGTTTTTAAATAATCTTGGGAAACTGCTGGTGGAGAGACTTTGTATCACTGTTGGAGGAGAAAATGTATATGACAACAATGGACAAAGTGAAATTGAAGTATACAAAGACCTGTGGTTACCTGAACATGTTCGAGATGAATGTGTTGAGTTTGGGATAGCTAACAAAAACACAAGGAAAATAATTTTGGGTTCAGATGATGGAGCAAAGACTGGAGACAACCAAAAAGTTTCAGATGCTTTGGTAGCATCAGTTCATGAAACAAAACAAAAAATTAAACTTGATAAAATTATTGGAGACCACGGATTGTTTTCTCCTTATTCCATGGGACATAATTTTCAATTTAAAATTAGGCTTCCAAAAGCAAGTCGTATCATGGTTGCAAAGACTGGTGAAAGTGTAGAAGGATACACCATAGAAAATATTGAACTGGAGTATGAAACAATTGAGAATGAGACTTTAGCTGGAGAAGCAGCAACAGGTTATGAAACTGGAAGATCACTCAATTTTGAACATGTCACCTTGATGAAAACAGTAGAATGGGATAAAGCTAGTACATTGGTGAACGAAACGATAAATCTTCCAAGAAAAAGCATGTCTGCGATTGTTATGCTATTTAGAAATAAAACTTTGTCTGATAGTGAAGAATACTTGTATCCTAACATAGAATCAGTCAAAGTCACGATTGAAGGAGTACCCAATTGTATTTATAGTCAGGGAATTAAAAAAGAAGACTTGTGCCTAGAAGCAAAATGATTCTTCAAGGAAAACTATAATGTCAACAACATGGACATTAGAAAGTTTTCAAGGATAAATTTGCTCTTGTGATTGATCTTAGAACGATACATGATAAACATGTTATTGGGTCGGGAAAGATATTAGTGAATACTCAAAACGGTGTACTTTTGGAAATAAAAAAGAAAGCCACAAGTAAAAATGTGTTGTGATCCGATTTTGACAACTTGCGGGTTTTCAAAATCAACTTTGTGATGAGTTAACTTACAGTGTGAGTATAGGGGCTTCTTAATTTTGTATCTAACTTACAAAATTCAATATTTTTTAGCCTGCTAATAATGTCTTCCTTTTCTTCTTTGGAGATGTCGCCCAAGAAGTCATTAAAAATTGCCTTCATATCTCTTTTGTTTGGATTGTAAAAAGAAACAAGCCTAGAAATGTTTGCGCATGAGCATCTTGGACATTTCCAAAACAAAACTGTTTGACTTTCACAATGACTATGTCAAGCCAAAATGGAACGACCGACCAAGACTTGGTTTTACTGATACAGATTCTTTACTTTATGAGATTGAGACTGAAGATCTCTATAAAGACATTTCTACAGACCTCGAAGGCTGGTTTGACACTTCAGAAATAATCACAGATAATTCTTACATCACGAGAGATTTCATTGGCAGCTCAGGAGTACGACACAATAAAAAAGTACCAGGATTTTTCAAGGATGAGTGTGGTGGCACACAAATTACAGAGTTTGTAGGACTGCATGCAAAATTGTATGCCTATCTGAAGGAAGACTCTAAAGAAGTAAAAAAGTGTAAAGGACTAAAAAAATCTGTCATTGACCAAACACTAAATCTAAGTCATTATGTAGACTGTTTATACAACAGTTTCCCTGTAACAAGAGAGATGAACATCATCCGAAGTGAAAAACACAATTTGTTCACAGAGACTGTAGAAAAGACAGCCCTGAGTTCAAACGACGACAAAAGATACATTCTCCCAGATAAAATCAACACACTACCTTGGGGACATTATAATATTAAAGAAATATCTATAAATAAATGAGTGAATCTGTTAGAGAACAACTTTTAAAACTTTCAGAACTTATGGGTCACCTAGAACTCATTGAAGACTCAACACAAATGGGAAGAGAACTTTCGGACAATAGGCCTTTTAGAAAAAATATAAAATTTATCCTTGAGTACATTACACCTTGGATTACATTTGTTGGAGTTTTATCAGGAGGATTTATCGTAGGAAAACATATGGCGGATGCACAGATTTCAAAATTTAAATATTTCGATAAAACTATAAATAGAAAAGAATGTTCACAAACTCAGGACAAGGAAGAGACTTTGGAATCATAAACGAAGTCTCAAGTAAAGCAAAAGCCTTTAAACCGCCCAAAGATAAAACTTTAACCGCAGGTAAACCATTTAATATGATCATTGTTGGACCTACGGGCTGTGGAAAAACTCATTTTTTATTAAACATGTTAGAGCAAGAATACATGGGTCATTTTAACTTTATTTTCTTGATTTGTCCCACCTATGTATGGAATGAAACCTACCAAGGTTGGAAATATGAACAAGAAAAAAAATTTAATGTTATGGATTGTGAAGAAGATAAAGTAGAATATTATTTAGAGTTGGTCGTGGACAACGCAAAAGGAACAAACTCACTTATCATTCTTGATGATTGCGCTTCAACCAAGTATGTAAAAAATAGAACGTCTGAACTTGTAAAGCTTGGATATTCAGCAAGACATTTTGGACTTAGTACCATTGTGATTACACGACAACTTACTTCCATTGCTAAGCCCTATCATCTATGTAAATAGATTTGTTTAAAACTATTTTTTTATAATTATGAATTGCGATTAAATTTTCATCAAAGATTGTTCGAGACTTAAACTGAGGTTTATTCACTAGTTTTTTTCTTCTATATTCTTCGCTTACCAACTCGATATCAGCACTCTTTCGAATATTTTCCATCGTCTTTCCAAAAACGGAATTATTCATAAGTTTAAAGAAATCTTTCTCAAATTTATTCTTTGAAGCAGCTCTAAGATTTGTATTTAAGTCTATATAAGGTTTTAACCATGTAGACTCCTTGAATGATATTCCTTTGTGAATCTTTTTTAGGACTAGACCTCTCTTAAGATAATTTTTAAGAGCCGAATGATGTATGATATAATTTCTTTTATTCTCCAAGGTGCTCAAAAGTTTCTCAGTTGTTTGTATTTTAATTTTCTCAGGTGCCAGTGGAAGGTCTTTATGTAAATCATGAAGATGATCTGGATAGTCCAAGTCTACTTCTAAAATGCAACTAAACTTTTTCCAGTTTTCAACTTCTTCCTCAGACATCCATTCAAAGTCATGTGTAGGAAGCGGTTGTGACATTGCCCATCCGTAAAGATTATTAGCATCCCAGTAAGGAATGAAGACACTAGGTTTAGTTGAATCGTAGTCCTTTAGATATTTGTTGTTTGCTTGTATGTGTCGTTTGGTTATCACAGCTACACCTCCTCTTCTATCATGAGGTACATGTTTCCTTGGAAAGTAGTTCTAATCTAACTTTTGTTATTTTTAGAGCAGCATGCCAAGCTAAACCTGGAGCTGTCAAGTACCAAGCAGGATCTAGATCACAATGTTTCATACACACTTTTCGAAATTGTTCAAATACATCGGCTAAAAGTAAAACGTCTGTCTATAAGTATAAGTCATGATAATCTTTCATGGTGGTCATGTTAAAAGCTGACCAAACGTTTTGAGCGTGGACATAGTCTTCATCTGAAATGTGTTCATCGTTAAGCTTTGAGTAAAAATCGTCTTTGGAAGGTAAACTTGTGTCCTGAAGCTTATCAAAATTGTTCAAGTAATCATAAGGATAAACTCCTTTTCTTGACAGAAGTTTTAGGTGGTCTGGATAAAATTGTCTAAGACAATGCAGGTCTTGTAGTCCTTCGTGTGTTAGGTTTTTCACTAAGGCATCTAAACCGGAAGTCATAAACTTTAAAGAGTCTATAAATCTTAATTTATGGACGGCTGATTTTCCTTCTTTGTCTTTGTCCACTGGAACGTACTTTGTAAAACTTATAAATTTCTCCTCAGACTTTGGAATGCATTGTACTCTACCTGGGGTTATATAAGGAGCTTTTACAAATCAGGTGAGAATCGTAGCCTTCTAAGTTATAAAATACAACTGGAATGAAGTTTGATTTTCTAAGTTGTAAATTACATTGATTATGTGCAGCTCCTCTATACTTCCCCGAAAAGTGGCAATGATCTCTAACTTTATCATGTCGCGCATTAAAAGACTTGTTACAAATATGGCACTCTGTAGCGCTGTCAAAGTCTTGTTTGTCTTGCTCTGTAAAGTTCATTTTCTTAGGATTTTTATAGAATCTTTTATAAATGTCTCTGGTTTCTTTCTCCAGCAAGTCTACAAACACCTTTTCTACAGTCCTACGTTCGTTAGGATCATATGTATAGGTTACTTTCTTTGGTGGATAAATTGTGTCATCAAAACACTTTACTAAATAACAAAAACCACTTGATTTATGCTCTTGATATTGCCGAGTCTTTTTACCTTTGGCCTCGTCTATTGGGACTGTAAAACATTCAAAATCTGAATAGATAACAAACGGGACTTTTGTTTTCCGGTCTTGATTTTTAAACTCAAGAAAAGTGTCTGGTTTAGGATATTCTGCTTTTGTAGGTATATGTTTTCTACAAAAATCTTTATGCTCATTTAGTTTATCCTCCTTGTAGAAATGTAGTTGGCAGGTGTCGCAAATATAATGTTTTACCTTTTTTTCGTTTTTAATGTACTAGTGAGTCGACTAAAATTATTTATCACAACGTAATGCTTATCCTCTAAAAGCAAGAGGCGAATGTCTGGATCATCATGTATATTATGAGATGGAAATACTTTTTCTTTCTCATCATAACAGAATAGGTTTATCTTGATGTTATTTCTTTGTTCAAATTTCTTAATGTCTTGAATCGATGTTGGAAATTTTATACCCGTCCAGTCTAGAGTTTTTGATTTCTCTATTATGTGTTTTGTAATTCTCTCACGATGTTTTTCACCAGGTTTTGTAAACTTTGATATTGTCACAGCCCAGTTAAAGCATTGCTGATCATCATTTTTGGGATTAATGACTGCCTTTTTGTTTGCTATCCATTTTGGTGTTGGTATGTAGGAAGATCCTCCTAGAGGATTATATTTTGACACATGAATAAGCAATTTATTTATGCGTTCAAGCTGCCATCCAGAACCTTTCTTACGCTCTATCACAAACTCATCTAAAATTCTCTGCTTCATAGTATTAAAAAGAGAATCTACATCTACTTCGTGTAATACTTTATGATAAGCAGAGCTAACATATCCATACTCTTCATCTACAACTTCCTCTGTTTTTGGCTCTCTTTTCACCATTTGACAAACTAATACAAGCTCTACTTTATAACCTTGATGTTCTTTTAAAAGCTTCTTCACGTG
>JAODVM010354934.1:0-11137 GCA_025400095.1 Phenganax marumi
TCTGTAATTCTCTCGCGATGTTTATCTCCTGGTTTTGTAAACTTTGCTATTGTCACAGCCCATTTAAAACATTGTTGATCATCATTCTTTGGATTGATAATTGCTTTCTTGTTTGCCAACCACTTTGGTGTTGGAAAGTAAGAAGATCCACCGTGAGGTTTATATTTCCCTATATTAATATGTAGTTCTAATATCTTTTCAAGCTGCCATTCAGAACCTTGCATTCGACCTTCTACAAACACGTCTAAAATTTTATGTACCATTTCATTATAAAAAAGGTCTATATCCTCTCCATGTAATACTCTATGATAACCTGAGCTGAGGAGGTCTGTCTATACTTCTTCAACTTTATCTGTCACAGGATTTCTTTTTACCATTTTACAAATTAATACAAGCTCCACTTTATTACCATAATATAATTTCAAAATCTTTTTTACATGATCACCAGCATATAATTTTAACCATGCATCTAGATCTATTATCTCATAATAGGGTTTTTTGTTGTTAATTATTATATAAGATTTTTCTCTTCCCTTAAAAGCTGTTTCTAATAATTGGACAACTTCCTCTTCATCTTTTACTTTTGGTTCTAGTTCATATTGCTTCATAGCTTTATTCTTCATCTGCATATAAACTTCAGACACTTTTGTTTTTATAGGTTCAGGAACATGATCTACCAACCAGGTGAACCATTCATTCAACTTTTGCTTTATAGCTTGCTTCTTTGTTCTTTTAGGTGGAATAGGATTTGGTGGAATATATTTTGTTGGTTTTAAAGGTTGAACACCAACCCCCCTCTATTGGTTTATCCAGTAAATGAACTAATCTTGATCTTGGTTTTGGTTTTGAAACAAGACCTCTTATTTGTTCTTGAATATTCTTCGTTGTAGACCTTTTAATAATCTCTTTTTGCTGTTCAAGTTTTTTGTAATTAAGTTGTTGTAAAGACTTCTTCGAATTTAAAATATCCTCACGTCTTCTTTGAACTAGATTCTTTCGATCTTCCATAGCATTTTTCTTAATGCCTTTCCAAATTGCAACCTCTTGTCTAAGTTGTTTTGTTTTGTCTTTATAAGTTCTAGGTTGTTTTGTTCTAGTGATTCTTTCTTCAGACCCACGTTTTAATGCATATACTTCTTTTGACATTCTTTTATAAATATCATCTCGTTCTTTTGCTTCTTGTCGTAGATGTTTTTCTGTTTCTTTTGATGTGTTAATTAAAACGCCTTCTGCTTCAATTTTTATATACATCGCTTTTTTAGCCTTATCAAGATCTTGAAGTAATTTTTTCTTCTTCTCACTAGCTCTTCTTTGATCACCTATCTCAACGTTCTTTTGTTTTGCTTTTTGCTGACGTTGGAGTTTTCGTTTTTACCAAATTTGTTTAAATGTTAAACCTACATCTTGCTTTGGTTTTGTTTCTAACTTAGGTTTTGCTTCATTACTGTACTTTTCCTTAAGTGTTTGTCTTGGTTTCCTTGGTTTAAAATCTTGAATTTTATCAACTGCTTTAAGATTTCCAAAAGTTTCCATATTTTTTAAGTCTTCGAGTGTATATATTTTTCCTTCATGTTTTATAAATTCTCCTGTATTTTTTAAATTTTTTACATCTTTTGGTTTTATTTCTCTTTCCTTGTTTTGTTCTTTTATTGGCATTTCTTGCCTCTTCTTCATTCTAGTTAATATTTCTTTATTTTCTGGTTGTGGTTGTCTACTGCGAGCAATACGTTTTTTCTCTCCAAGTTTGTTTTCATACTTTATTCCTTCATCAATAAGTTCTTGCATATTGTTAGGTAAATAATTTTGTTGACTTGAGCTTTTCATTTCTGTCTTACCTATAGTTTTGTTGTTTTTTTCAAAAAGTTTCAATTTTGAAATCTGTGCATTTTGTTTGCTTGTTTTGGATTCCATGATCCTCGTTTATTTTATGTAAAAATCAAATAGATGGATTCAATTTTGAAAAGTCTCATTTTGTTTGTGTAATAGTAATTTATAGTAATTTGTCCTTTCCCAGCAGCTTATACTAATTTGTGATTTGTTCCAGTTCTGTAATAGTAGCTTATAGTAATTTGTCCTAACCCCGCGTTTTGTAGTGTCATCTTATAGTAGTTTGTCCGTAATAGTACCTTATAGTAATTAGTCCTTTCCCCTAACTTTTACACCATTCTCAAAATTGAAACTTTTTGAAAAAAAAATCAAATAGATAGATTCAATTTTCAAAAGTCTCATTTTGTTCGTGTAATAATAATTTATGGTAATTTGTCCTTTCCCCGTAGCTTATAGTAATTTGGATTTTGTCCCAGCTCTGTAATAGTAGCTTATACTTTAGCGCCATTTTGAATATGCAAATTAGGGTACCCCCAAACTCTGTTATAGTAGCTTATAGTAAATTTTGATAAAATTTAACAAAATTGGGAGGGGTGGTGTCCATTGTCCCAGAATCCCCCCTTTCTCTCTACTAATAAATTTTGGTTTTTTCATTAAAAGATTACATTCATGATGAACTGAACCTCTATATCTTCCTGTAAAATGACAATGATCTCGAACTTTATTATTATTTAAAAGTTCTTAGAAACATAACAATGAGTTATTTTTTCAAAATCATTTTGTTAATCTTGAGTAAATATCATTTTCTTAGGATGCTTGAATTTTTCATAAATATCAATACTACTTTTTTCTAATAATTCTACAAACTTCTGAGCAATATCAGACTCTTTTGCAATTGTAAATAATTTAGGTTTATAAATCGAATTATCAAAACATTTTACATAAAGTCCTACCCCGCTTGGAATATGTTCTTGATATTGCATTGTATTTTCTCCTAATTGTTTTTGTACTTGTTTTGTATAACATTCAAAATCAGCATATACAACAAATGGAACTTGAGTCAAACATTGATAACTTTTGAATTTTAAGATGGGTCCTTTTTCTGGAAGTACTGCATTAACAGGATTGTAAGTTTTACAATCTTTGATGTGTTTATTATAAATTTTTTGATCCTTCTAATATTGTAAACAATAATCACATATAAAAGCTTTATGTTATTTTTGGATAATTTACTTCCTACTAATCGACTCATACTATTAATAACAAAATAATGTTTATCATTTAGTAATAATAGTCTTATAGTGGGTTCTTTTGATTTTCTTAATGGAACAATTTTTTAATTTTTTCCAAATGCAAGTACATGTATTCCAGGATTTCTTCTGTCAAATTTATCAATTTTGGATAATGGACTTGGAAATTTAATCTCATTCCAATTTAATGTTTTTGATTTTTCTATTAAATTCTTTGTAATTCTATTAGAATTTCTTAATTTTTTTGCAAATAATGCACTTGTTGCAGCCCATTTAAAACATTCTTGATCTTTGATTTGTGGATTTATAGTAGCTTTTTTATCTGCAAACCATTTAGGAGTTTTTACATGCGAAGATCCTCGGAGCGGATCGTATTTACTACCTTTAATATCTAACCTAATAATATGATCCAAACCCCAACCAGATCCATTCTTTTGAAATTGAGCAAACGATTCTAATATTTTAGCTATCAGTTTTTGATAAATAATTTCTAAATTTGTTCTATGGAGTATTATTTCTTGAAAACTTGTAAAATGAGTTTCTTCAAAATCTCCTTTGTTTGTAGCTGGATCTAATTCTAAATCAAATTAAATTTTATGATTGATTAGATTTTCTGTAATAAGTTAATATTTGTGGTTTTGTTCTATTTAAAAATTTCATAATATCAACTTTTTTGTTTCCATTTGTAGAATACGTAACAACTTTGTTATTTAAAACCGATTTTACAAGTTTGAATTGAATTTGTTCTGAATCAATATTTCTAGGTTTTGGATTCATATATTCGTTAACATCACAGGTTTTTATATATTTCTTAAGATCAAATATTTCTCTTTTTCTCTTTGATTTTAAATTCTTTGCATTTTGAATAGCTCGTTTCTTGAGGTTTTTATAATAATCAATTTCTTTTTTTTGAAGCTTTTGATAGTTGAAGTTCTTTTTCTCTTTTGCGGTTTAGTTCCTTAATTTGTTTTTCGAATTGTTTTTTATTTTGTTCCAATTGTTGTAGTAGACTTTTCTTTGTTTTGAAATTGAGTCCTAATATTTTATTTGCAATATTAATAAATGTGTTTTTGTTTGGTTTGTTCGTTCCTCTGTTATATGCTTTAAAACTTTTCTGCTCAGTTTTTTTCATGTTCGGTTTTATTATAAGATTTTTTCTATACAAATCACAACGTTTTTATTGTTCATTCCTTTATTGTATGTTTTAAAACTTTTATGCTCGATTTTGTTCATGTTTTTCTTTAAAATTTTTATTTTGAAAATCCATTTTATAACTTTTTTTGTTTGTGCACGATGCTCCTTACTATATATTTCAAAAATGCTAAAATTTTTATGTAAATCAGGTAAATCCCCTTTACAGGTGGTTTGACATCATCAAATTTGCATAAATTAAGAAATTCGTTTGAAAATAAAATTTCTTCGAGCTCATTAAAAATTCAAAATGGAGTCGATCACATGATCATCGCATTTACATAATTAAGGAGGGAGGGCGTTAAAACAGGGGAGTGGGATTTAGAGGTAGCTACATTTACGCAATTGATTTTAGACCCACCCCCTCAAAAATCTTCAAAGAAATTGTGCAATCGAGAGCTTGGATAAAATGTGCTAGAACCACCCTTTTACATCCTACTATTAGAACCATTTTTGTGTATGACAAAGAGATTTTGCAATTTCAGATAACAAATATGTGCAGCTTGACTTTTAGTCAAGTTTCAGCAACACCTAAGTTTCTAATTAAAATAAACTTCCAACACCTTTTGCACAAAGGTATAGTCTGTTACAAATGTGAAGAAAATGTGGAAATAGGCTTACAGAAGTATGCGAAATATTGTGACAAATAACATTACCAGTACTTGTTATAGAAACAAGCATATCCGAACATCTCTGCTACAGCAATTTTACTTGAAAATGATCAGTAATTAACCACTGATGAGTGAAAAAAACAAAAGCGAAACTGGTGTGTAATTTGATTATTTTCAGAGATCGAAGTTTGTGATCCTAATCCATGTCTTAATGGTCGAACATGTTTTGTAGCCAGTGCTACTGAATATGTATGTGACTGCACATGGACTGGTTACAAAGGAACCAAATGCGATGTTGGATACATCACTGTACCTAATTTTCCCATTTTGACCACCAGTGTTTCCTCACAACCAATAACATTTCATGACTCTCCTCCAAAGGATCAGGTTAATATAGCTTTTACCAGCCCCAACATAAGGTTTACTCCAAGTCAACTTGTGTTTGAAAAACACAAGCCATCGTCAAACCAATTCATAAGAACTACAGCTGAAAAACCAGGCTACTACATCATTCGATATTCATTGTCCGGTCTTAGTGCTGAAGACTTTCAGCCTCCCCAAGAAAATGTGATTGTTGTCAAAGAAATGTCAAATTTAGCATCTGAGAAAACAGTATTACCTAGCAATCTTCCCCCTGGTTGCCACAAGCAAGAACAAAACAAATGCCCTCACACAAACAAAATCATACTTGCTGCATCATCACTACCATGGATTTCGTTAGGTCCGTGAACAATGACAGAAGGCACAGTCAGTGTGGAAACAGGAACAGTTCAAATTCATTCATCTTTAACTGGCACCATCCTCCAAGATGTGAATCGTGCTTCTATTTCAGAGAACTGCGATGAGAAAAATAAAGCGACATACTCACTTGAACAGTTACTAACATCGCATATTTTGGAGAAATCATTTCTTAGCGCTGTTAGCAATAACGTCTAGCGCTTCTGAATTCAAGACATATTACTTCACTGGGAAGCAATTACAAAATGTCAACATTGGAGCAGAACAATCCATATCGGACAAGAGTTTCTATTCACTTCTCACACCTAAAAATCTGAATCTTACTATACAGGATAATTTTGATATACTTGGGAATCTAACTCAAAAGAGCGCACCACTCTCACTTTCCATAGATCTGTGTGGTGCATCACCGAAGAATATAATGCTAGGTCCGTCGCTAGAAAACAAGAATTCATTGAGTGATATGTCAGTGATCAAACATCTGAAAGAAGATGGTTGGAACTTGAAGATACAGTCTCTTCAGATCTCAAAAACAAATTCAATCACGCAACCCAAAAAAGGACCCTATTGGAATGGCGAATATTTCTTTGAGACTTCTTCTTCCACAAAAAACAATTTGGCAATGGTGTTCTCGTTTACCAAGTCCTTTAGTGGTTCCGATTCTGTCAAGTCACATGTAAAATTTGATGGAACAATAGTTGCAGATGTAGAAGACATGGATAATGTGAGTAAATCTGTGCCATCTTTTGCATGAATTCCTGTTTAAAAGTAGTACATTAATCCAGGAAGTTTTCCACGTATCCTCTATACAACTAAAAATGTTTTGCTTGTATTTAACATTCCATTCAAATGAATTTCCATGAGCAATAGATTTGTGTGGTTATTAATGGACTTGCAAAAAGAATGTATGAACTAATCTTATGTATTACATGTCCTTATCAGAGTTACAAGTGCCATGTTTGAACTGGCTTAACAAAGTTAATGGGAACATTGAAGTTTTTTCTAAAGTGTCATTTTCCTTTTTGTAGCTGTTAGATTCTCCATTAGACCAAGAATGGAAAGTTGTCCTCAATGGAGACATTTCGATAGCATCAAAATTTGACATTGAAGGCAAGATCATGGAACTTCAGTTAGAGTCCTGGCAAATCATCGGTTATGCTAAGTTTGGAGGTATTGTAAACTGAACATGGTTTCTACATTCTCACACAAAACTGTACTTAAGGCTAATACACTTAGTTCATAGTGACAGGTATTTGTGCACATTCTACACTAACTTCCTGCTACAGTTGAATTGAAAGCTTCTGAACAACTAGCCAAGGCTGAATTTTACTCTCGGATTTTTGCATGCATGTGGAAGATCCAAATGATTAAACATTTTACAATTTTCAAAAACATGTCAACAAATACTCATAGTTATCGAAAGCACTAAGTTCTAAACATACCTTTTTGTGGTTTATTAAGCTTTTTTTTCATTTGAAAGTTTAACATCTGCGCGCACCTATGAAAGATATGTAGATGAAACGCAACCCCTTATTGTATACTTTCTTCAAATTAATTTATCGTTTTCTTTTATCCTGTTTTTCCAACAACTATCCTGTCTTAGTGAGCTTGGTTGTGTGTGGTGTTGAATTCATAAACCAGTTAATTCTGTATTGGAATTATCATAGCTATGTGTGTCACAGAGGCAATGTACATATGGGTTGACTATTTTTGTAATCAACAACATTATTATTAATATAACAGATTATTCAGAAAAGTACTTAACTGTTCACACAGAAAAGTGGAACTAATTCAAACAAATCACTATTGCGCCCAACCTATTTTACGAGAGAAAACTTACAGCAGCCAATCATGTTGTGTTTGAAAATGTGGAGGATAGAAAAGCCTAGGACTGATGACAATTTCCTCTTCAAAGGCTTCTTGGTAAAAGCCAGTCATATCAGTTGTTAGCAATATGAGTTGCATATGCACATGGCCCTCAAGGAAACTTGTTCGTTGTACGTAACAGCATATGAACTTGCCAAGGGAATTTGTCAAGGAAAATTGCTTGTCGGTAATACATGTAACCCAAATGAAATCCTCAGCAGTGTAATTCCATCAACAGGAGAAACAAAATAATATTAAAACATGATCCTTTGAACCACATCAATTGGATTGTATCAGTCTTGGTAGAGTAGCATACATGTATGCTATCCTTGCTATTGAGTAGAAAGCATGCTGATTTTCATGTTAAATACAAAATTTGACTGATCCTTTTTCAATTTTTCCTGCAGGAAGCGCACAAAAGAATTGTTTTATTAACTGTGATCTACAAGGGCTCTTTTTGACTCATGAGGTTCAGCTCGATCCTTTTCTTCATACGGAATTACAAAAATTTGTTGAACTTGGCATCAACAAAACAATCTTTAACTACCTTAAGACAATCATCAATGATGACAAAGAGAACAAACACCATTTGCATAAGCTGAAAAGTAGTGCCATCATCATGGTCTTCAATGGTAATCTCAAACTTGGCCCTGTTCAGTTCAATAACCAGTTTATCAAATTATCTGTCACAAGCTCAGACTGTTCCATGAAAAAATGAAATGCTTCTCCAGGTACTATCACCACTTTTGCTGGAAATTACCATGAATCTCAAATGCAAACGTTTGGAATTTTTGAACTGCCTTCTGACATGCCACTAAATTTTTGGCTCAGTATTGATCAAAATAACAAATCAAGTACTGTAGGGTCATTTCAAAGTATAGCCCAAATTCTGGGCTTTAAGAAAATGGTGAACGTCAGTTTATCAAACAATGGTTTAAGTTTTGCTGCGAGTGAGAAAATCAATGGGCAGTTCAATGCAGTCATGAATTGTAATTCAGTTCTAGCTTCATGGGAAAGTCAAGTATTCATTATTTCAGGTAACTTTACAAGCACTTCTACCTCAGGAAACCTAAAACAATCCCTTCATGAGGAAATAGAGGTACACTTTGCACATTGTTAAAAAAGCAGAGAAAAGATTGGCATCTGCAGATGACACTGAACAGTGAGCAAAAACTCAATTTGAAATTGTATTGCTGCTTCAAAGGAATGCATAAAAAAAGATGGAACTCATTCGTGAAGAGTACAAAAAAGCTGCACATGAATTAAAGTTAGCAGAGAAAGACTTGGATTTTTTTGAAAAATCAGTAGATAAATACTCCAAACAGATGGAAGAGTTAAATGCAGAACTGGAGAGTATTTGCCAAGTAAAGACTATTCAGACACGTGCAAAGAAGGTGTTGTTTGCACAAAATGTTACCACAGTATTGTGGGAAAAGTGATGGGAGTGTTTCCCGCAACCTGTTTTCACACTGAACAGCACAGACTTCCACCATACAAAGAAATCGCTAGTTGTCAAAGAGAGAAATGTAAGCGAGTTCATAGTACCAAGGGTTTGTTTAAAAGCCTTCTTGGTGATTTACTTGGAAGTGTAGTAAAAAAACATATTTTCAATTGCTGTTACTGGGGTGGCCACAATTCTTGGAGCACCACCACCCCTAGCAGTTGCTATTGGAAGGGGACTCACAACATTCGTAGATACAGGACGAGTTGATGAAGCGATCTGCTCATTTACCCAGAGTGGAATTGCTGGTTCACTAAAAGAAATAGGTGTGATAAAACCTGTTCAAAAGTTTGTCATTGATAAAGTTGACGGTCTAATACAACCTTGCTACAGAAAACAACAAGATGGATCATGGAATTGTCATTTTGAAGTGTTCCAATGCACCAAGGACAAATTTGAACATGAATATAAACACACACCATACACTTGTCGGAAATCATGCGAAAAAGACAAAGTAACCAAAACCATTGAAAAAATATGCTGTTCTTTGGTACCCTGTGCATTTTTGGTTGCGAATGTTACTTGTGTGGCTCAGAAAGTGCTGTGTAGAAAAATGAGAGAGACATTACAAAATATCCAGAAGAATTTAAAGAACTAGGTGTTGGTGAAACACTTTCTCTCACTTGCAATGCCACAGGCAGCAACCTAATGTACAAGTGGAAGTTGAATAAAAAAATCTTGCGGAATCAGTTCACAAATGTTCTTTTAATAAAAAACGTGACAGTATTGCATAATGGAAACTACAGTTGTGAAGCATCAAATCATATTGCAAAGGAAACCTCTACACCTTGCATTGTAATTATTTATTCGCCACCACTGATCACTGTCCAGCCTGTGCAGCATCTCAGTGTAATGTTGAATACAGGCAATTCACTGGAATGTCAAGCGAAAAGTAGTGATAGAAATACATTGTACCAATGGCGGTTTAAATCAGTCAACTCAAGTTCTTTTGCTCCTTTGACTAACCAAACATTTTCTTCTCTAAACTTTGCTCCAATGAAAGCAGAGGATGAGGGATGGTATTTCTGCAAAGTTTCAAACTTATACAGCCACAGCGAATCCAAAATAAGTCTTGTTAAAGCATTGCACTTCACCTTACCAATGCCAGTTACCACACTTTTGTTAACCATCACTCAGAAATCGCAAAGGAATGCAACATTGGCAAACAAGCCAAGCAATGTTACTTACAAAGTATTGAGGTCTATGATATCAACTGTGCTTTCAGCGTATGGAAAAGTGAGTGGAAATAAAGAACATATCTGGAACCTTCGTCTAGTCTCTTGTGCACTGGAGTCATTCCAAGAAAATAAAACTGGCAACGAGTTTGAAGTTTGTAATTGGAAATTCCATTTTGCAGGAGAAAACACAACATCCAATTTGAGTACCAGTGAGAGTTTTGAAACCAATGCAATGAAGGTTATCAACGCCATCTCCGATTTAAAAAAGAGTATTGATAATCTGGTCAGTGCATCCAATAATGGTTCTCTTTCATTTACTGCGAAAAATCAGACATACATTGTGGAAAAGAATTCTTTGTCTGTTCAAGAATTCTCACTGCTTTGTCCCCTAGGCCAAAGACTTCTGAAAGAAGAGTTAAAGTGTGGTAAGATATACATTCATTATAAACTTTTTGTATTTTCCTGAAATTAAGAGACTTCGTATGCCAGAGAATTTTACTTGTTGCGTAGAACCAATTTCATTTATGCAGGAGTTTTTTTTTATAAATTCCATTTATATTATTTCTTAAGATGCATAATCAGTAAATATAGCTGCATAATGTGACATGCAATTTCATATTAATTTAAATTTTAAATACTTACAATTTTCAATGCATGTGGTCTAAAATTTGTTGCCAGCACGTCTTTGGTGTTGGTAGTTTAAATTGATAAATTCTGGCAAACTGATTTGATGCAAAAATATCTATAAACACGAACATTTCGTTATGGATAAATGATTCTACCTGTATCACAAGCAAGTTTACTGGAGTAAAACAATCGAAAAACATTTAATATCTGATTCTTTATCACCTGTGAAAATCACAAAACCATCTGCAAGAAGAGCACTGGTGAGGAGGTGGGGTGAGGTGCAACATTTTATTGGTTCAAACCAACTAGGTGCCTGTACCGCAGCGTTCTGACTGTAGAAAAATCCAT
>JAODVM010355045.1:0-11135 GCA_025400095.1 Phenganax marumi
CACTTTGTGAAGTATTTTTAATTAGGTCGTGTTAAATTAACACTGAAAACTGGTGTGAAAATAACACTTTTGTTTAACACCACCACTTGGTGTTAATATAACACTACCATAGGTGCTGTTTTAACACTCTAAAATTAACAGTGTATCTCTGTGGTAAATGGTGTAGCCAGGGAACCTAACAACACTATCAGGGATTAATTTCTTTTACCTACATTTCAGTAATACATGCAAGGCTTAGTTCATAACGGACAAGAAATTCTCTCAGTTCGTTGAACTTTAGAACCAAGAACATAACATTGGTCAGCAATACTATAGGTACATGTTGTGTAGCAGAAAAAGATGTCCGAATGTTGGTCTCATTATTTCTCATGTCAAGGGTCGGGTGGAGATTCCCATTAGGAGGGATGAGTGGAGATAGGGCTAGCTGGTTGTGAAGTGGTAAAATTAAGTGTTGTGTCACAGTAAGGCAGCTTAGTCAGGCTCTGAGGGACCGGGTAGAAACGGTCATAAGCGGTAGCGGGTACGGATGTTGGAGCATTGGGCGTGGTGTTCGCGGGTCGGGATGTGTCGTGGACGCGTGATTCAGAATATGTCGTGGGTAAGGTTCTGTGATTTCCATCAGGCCTCTTTCAAGCGTCGCGCTACTGTCGTGTCGAATGCATAAAAAACAATAGATAATCAGCAAAAAGTCTCATTATCGATTGTTTTCAATGCATTCGACACGACAGTAGCGCGACGTTTGAAACAGGCCTCAAAGGTGTTTGTACACGTTGAATTGCCCATGGCTCCAGATGACAATGGCTGAAGTAATTTCTTTGTCGAGCAGGAGAAAAGTGTATCGACGGAAATTCATGGTTGAAAATTTTATTGGGTAACGAGAAAATGATTGCGCAGCCATGTGGTGGGGGTGACCCAGAAAGGGTTTGTAATAATTATTGTGTGAAATCTCACAGTTTGGACCCTTCAAACAGTGACCACTTTTTTGTAAAAAGGGGCAGAACACTATAGGTGTTTAGGCAGTGGATCAGCTTAATTATGATCTACATAGCGGGAATTTCTTGGCAGCTCATTTTTCCTCATTCCTGAATTGGTAGCGTTTCTTTGTGATGATTGCAATTATGAGACCTTTGCGGACCGCTGACACCACTATTGGGGACGTTAATCTGTCGATTAGTCACGTCGTCAGAATTTAGATTAATTGGTGGAGGAGCTAAGTCATTAGGCTGCCAGCTGAACAAGTCATTTTGAGACCCCTGAGATTTTCTAGTTGATCCTGTAAAACGTTTTCTGGCTTTTTTCACCTGCACGACATCTGAACTTTGTTTCGCGTTCTCATTGACCTTACAATTTCCCAGATCATCAAGTGATTTACTGGTTGTTAACTTATCTCTGATCGAAATTTTGAAATGTTTATAGACAACCTATGACTAGGACTACCATTATTAGGCATCTCTGAAGGGATCAATGACTTATTAAGAACAATAGGGTCACTTGGATGTTTGATACTATTATTTTCTTCCTGAACGACCAGTGACTCATTAAGAACAATAGAGTCACTTTGATGATTAATGCTATTGTTTTCCCTTGCACAATTCTCACAACAGTTAAAAGCTGTTTCCCTCGTTTTCATTGTCCTTACGTTTAGCTTGTAATTCCAAAATTAGATTTGTTTGATCGGTTATTTGGTTCCTCAAACTTTAATTTTCGTCCTTCAGGATAATTTTTTGCCTTAGATTTGAGAAGCCTTTACTTCAAAGAACAGTTCTGTAGTCACCCTCAGGTCACGCAATTCGTTATTAAGGAAAGCAAAGGAAGTTTCTATCTTGTTTTGCAGGTGCTTGAAGTGTCCTGCTATTACTGTCGACTCCGAATTGGATCGTAAATCAGTATCCAATCCGTCATTAATACCTCCTGTTCCCATCATATTCTTCGACGTCGTCTTGCATGACAGCTTCTTCCTTATTTTCATTGTTGTTTTTGTAGACTGGGTCGCCATCTTACAAAAGCTCCGCTGCTTTTTCACAGCCTGCTTCCATTAGTAGGAGAAGCTGGGTTTTGACTTTATTCGAATTAAACCCATTCAATGTTAGTGAGCCTGTCGTAGAGTACCATCATAGCGTAAGCCCGTCACACTCATACTTCTTACTATCTCCTCCCGGAGATGTCCATTCGTTTGACAAATCTAATACCTCATCAAACAGCTTCTTTAAGCCTTCAAAGTCGTTTTCCCACTTGAATTTTCCTTTACTAGTGGGCAGTAGCTCGCTAGCATTCATAGCGGCAATTCTGCGTGATAGTTTAGTTAGGTTTGAGAAGCTATGTGAAGAAACACGAAATGAACCTTGTCTTCCTTCGTTAAACAGCCAAGTATGACACCTCCTTTCAATTTAGTGAGTGATCCAAGAGAGATCAAAGCATGTGACAAAAGACCTAGTAACAATCGAGTCCTGGACGTGTCCTTTCGCAACACAATTACATTCAGTTTCTTTGACATACTGATTCCGGTTAAAAAGAAAAAAATCCACCAAAACGATGCTCCCTGGATGCCCGCCCGACAAGCTTAAACGTGCAATGAAGAATCGTCAACAAGCTTTCAAGGATGTACATAAAAGGTCTTTTAAGTACTGTTATAGCTTGGTAAACTCTGCACGGAGAAGGTGTAGATCTTCCTATTATATAACAACTAATTATATAACAACATTAGTGGAGTGCAGTCAATCAGTGGCATGGCACCTGTGAACAAACCCAATTTTTTTCCACCTTATAAATGGATAATCTCGAACATGTACACCGGAGCAGAACTCAGATTGCAGACGAAATTATTGATGCATCCGTGAACCTCTCTCATAATTCCAGCCATTGGGAGCAATGGACCTAACTGTCGATATAACTTCCAACGTCCTTGCAGTCTCTGACCTGGAAGTTTGTAAATGCCTAAAATCTCTTAATCCGTCTAAAGCAAATGGCCCTGACAGCATCCGTTCTTGGTTATTGAAAAAGTATGCAGCACTCCCGACAATTTCTGTCATGAAAATCACAGCCTGTTCGTTTGAGGAGGCCTCTTACAGATACGTGCAAGAAACTGACTGTGATTGTGACACAAATTTTATCGCCCGCACGTTGTGTGGATTTTCACGCATATTCGCTGTAAAGGCAATGGAGTGGGTCGTTCAAAAATGCTACAAAACTTTGTCAAAACCTTTTTTGCTTTTAAAACAAGAGTGTGAAACTCCTCATAATCGATTGCTTTTAATGCATGCGACACGATAGTAGTACGACGCTTGAAACAGGCCGTACAGCCAAGAGTGGACATCGTCAAGGCCGGCCGCCGAAGTTATATTGGATTGCTTTCCCGGCCCGTTTTCGATATGTTTTGGAAGTGGTAGCTATTGACTCTTTTTTAACTTAGTACAGGTTAATACACCTTTCAAACATAAAAAATAAAGAACTAGTAGAAACACACTTTGTTTCTAGAAAAAGTTTTTTCAGGCTATTTATATTAATAAAAGATGTTTCATGCTCGCGCACCCGCTGGTTTGCCGACAAAAACACGCGTCACACGAGAAATTCCTCTAGACACGCGGCTGCAACCGATCATAGGCTGTTGGAGGTAGCGTTCCAGTGTTTTAGTCCAATGATTCAGACTAGCAAGTTAGATCGACGCGAGACCGGTCCTCGTCGTCGCAATCGGTGTCGCGCCAAGTCTAGACACCCAAACTGAACTAGTTTTGGCTTTAGTAGCCTGGGATTTTTACGCGTGTTTTCTGCTGAGTTTTGATTGATATTGTTTGTCCCAGGTTTGTTTGCTATTTGTGTTTTTTCAAAAGTATAAGAATATACAGTAGTCTTTTGAATTCACCATGGCTAAACGAATAGAAAGTTGGTAAAATGATGAAATGCTAGCGATAATTTTGGTTTGGAGTAAAGAATCAGTTGTGAAGATGCTGGGGAAGTGCCATAACAACGCTGCAATAGCTATATGTGGAGAAATAAATGCAAAATTAAAAACTGTTGGGTTTAAACGAGATATGATGAATGCAGATCGAAAGTTAAGCATTTGAAAACAGCATATAAAGAAAAACATAGGTGCACCAGCTTGTTCAGGGACTGCCGTAGTGAAAACTCTGTACAAGTGTGCACATTCTACTAGTTTGGCATGCGAGATCTCGGGTCGCTATGAGATCGATCCAAAACTAGACATATCAAAGTGCACTTTGTGAGCAGCCCCTAAGCTTTTTGATATCTCGAATCCCACCATCAACTGGATTACTGATTTATCTACCAATAAAAACCAACGGGTTGAAAATGGAGAAGAATTCGAAATGGAGGAATGTCTCCGCTGAAGTCCCACAGGGAAGCAAATAATAATATGCCAATATGCAAATCGCTGTATATGGTCTGTAAATGAATGATAATCATATGTAATGCAGATCATTTAATTCGTTCACGTTAGTCTATTGACTTAATGAGCTACCCAAAATCCGCCCGAAATATACGAATTGTCATAATTGCAATTCCGTTCTCTTTCTTATGTTACTCCGTATGGTTACTATGTAATCCAGTCTTTGTACTGTGAACTAATTATTTATTTATTTGCCTTAACTATTGAGCAAGGTCACATTGAATGTACTTTTGGTAAAACTATATATTTTCGTCTTTGTGAACAGTTATCGCAAAAAATGCCTGCATGCATGAGCTGTGCGTGATAGAATGTGCTTCTTGTTTTTCATGTATTATGTGCTAAGATTGTAGAACTCCAGTCTCGCCTATTGTGCATGCACGAATTCGTTCAGGTATCTTTCCCAGCAATCTGTCGAAAGAACGGAGGCCAAGCGTTTGAAAATGCTACGACGTCATTGGTACTGATGTGTTATTTGCTGTCGAGATTATGGCTAAAGCTACAGTTAGTTTTCTCTTCCACTAAATGCCCGATTTTTCTTAGGGTGAAGATTTGTCACAATATGTGTTCTCGAAGTTTGCTGCGACGTATTTTGTATCTGCGAGTCATACTCACATCAAACAAAATCTTCGACAACCTTTGCTGGCTCAGTCAAGTGAAGCTGATACAATGGCAAGTACTAACAGAAGATTACAAATTTGATAAACGCATGAAATATTATTTGAAAAATGGGGTGAGACTTAATTAAATTGATGGCTATGTCCTATACAAATTGTATTGCACAAAATAGCCGTTGTGTTTTCCGTTGATGATTGGCTCACGAATGCTTTTGCAGGACCACAGAAGAAAAAATTTAAAATCTCTGATTTGTATGCAATTGCTAACCTAAATCTTCTCCAATGTTTATTGTCTATTACAATTGAAGGTGGCTGGCAATTAGACTTTACGTTGAATCGTCGCAGAAAGACTTTTTAGATACTTTCAAAATATCTACTTGG
Source organism: Phenganax marumi (assembly GCA_025400095.1). NCBI lineage: Eukaryota > Metazoa > Cnidaria > Anthozoa > Malacalcyonacea > Clavulariidae > Phenganax > Phenganax marumi. The sequence continues at coordinate 5,398 of JAODVM010355045.1, forward strand.
AACAAATTGCTTTGAAGGTTGAGCCAGTACGGAGTGCGCAGTGTGCTCTGATGACTCTTTGGCAGATATACGTCAGCTGTCAAACAGGATTACCGAGGTTCAGGGGCGCCGGAGCCACAGGAGCAGCGGGGGCAGCTGCCCCCGTTGCCAATATACTATACGGGGGCAAAACGGGAGCAAGTGGAATTGCCCTTTTCACGCTTTGAACAAACGAATGTCTGTCCAGATTGGCAAACAATGATCCGACGTCTTCTGATTTAAGTCCTTATGAACATTCTACATGAAAATTGTACAATGAAGTTAATATAACCACGAGCAGAGAAAAAGGTGCCCTTTCTAAAAGGCTGTCCCCCCTTGCTGAACGTTTTTTGTGACGCCCCTGCCTAAGTTGCCAAAATAGTCTGGTGAAATCGACATGTCTCCATCTTTAATTAATGTTGTTGAATAATACAACATTTCTATGCGCGTGTTATGTTCCTTTCATTCTTTCATTACACTTGTCCAGTTTTCCCCCAAAATGACGATCTACAAAAAACTACCATGAGCACATGCTTATAGCTAGACCATCAATCTTAAGCACTCATTTTGTTTTGCATTTTATTGTCAAATCCAAATGTTTTAAAATAAAACTAGGAACGTAATACCGAACACAGTGGAACCTCCATATGACGTACAGCTTAGGACTAGCGTTCGGTGTCCGTTGTTGAAAGGTGTCCGGTGTATATCGATTTCCATATTGTTTCACTTATTTAGAAGCGCAGACAATATTTTATAGCTTAAACTAATACTTTCCATGCATCAAAAACTCCCATTCTATCCATCTTGATATCTTAGCAAGCAAAGAATTGATGTGCCCAGGCGTATTGCTATATCTTTTACTATATCATTGCTGTATCTTTGCCTTAAAAATAACCTTCCCCGAGTCTGCAAACTAGGAAATGGAAAAGCTCCATCCAAAAACAAAAATAAATGTTACAAAAATCTTGGAAATCTTTGGAAACGTCACAAAAAATCACCACAAAATTTTGAAAAAACTCGGAACTCTTGAAATATCTTCAAGAATTTTTAAAATTACGATAACCCGCAATCCTGAGGTTCTAAAGTCACAAAAATCTTGCAAAAATCCTAAGAGAACATTGCAAAAACCCACAAAAATAATGGAAGTCTTGAAAAATCTTGAGAAATCTCTTTGAAGTCCTAAAAGTGTTTAAAATCACCAAAAATCTTAAAAAATCTTTAGATCTGTTGAACGACCTTGACATTATTGGATTAAAAAAATCTCGTACGCTTTTTGTACGTGATACGCTCGTCGATCCATTGCATCGAAGTAGATTTTGTTGTTTAGCTTTGACTGGGACTCAAAATCTGTCAATTTTTCGTTGTTAGAGTGTTCGTTAATTGTCGTGATGTATATTAGCGGAAAGAAATGAAGCCATACTTGCTTGAATTTTTCTGAATATTTTTTATTCTTTTATACGTAAAATATTTCGCTAGCACAAGAATTCGAAAAAGCACCACCCTTGAACTTGGAAGGGACGCGTGCACATCGCCCAAAGAAAAATCTTGATTTCCCGAGACATTATATAACATTCGGTATAACCTGAAATTATCTTTCTATACACAAGTCAAGATTTCGTCTATACATAACTCGGCCGGAAGACTGGGGCGACAAGATGTGCAAGAATAGTGTGCTGCAGGGCTGGCGCTCAGCAGCAATCATATGCATTATTCATTTGTTGATCTTCTTTAGGCTGCCGTAGCTGTCTGGATCACCATTCTTCGTTTTATGAGTGATATGCCGGAACCGAGACCAAACAGATACATGCAGGTATGCTGGTTGTACTATGTACAAACCAATGCGAAAGGTAACCTTAACGGAGAATTATAGATGTATACATGTGACCGATCAAGACTATGCGCTAAGATTATAACTCAGCTCCGTCATTTTCTTATACAATTCAAGTTGCATGCTTGGATGAGGCATGCAGTTGTGTCCAAACATAGTCTTACTCAATTTGAGCAACATTTTAAACCTTGGCCCATTATTGTTTTTGCTACAGCTGGAAATCGAATTCTCAAGAAACTAAGTTTTTGTATTAAATTCAGCAAATATGCCACGTCTGCACTAGGCTTGAGGGTGTTATACCTCGTCTTTTTGTCGAATTTAAATTGCAGGAATTAAAATTGGCCTAAAGACGTGGAGTACATGATACTACCAGCCTCAAGAGACAAACAACTTTGTTTTCTGCGTTTGAATTGGCGACAGCGCGACAGAAAATTTGGAATATATCTCTTTTACTGTTGATAACGCCAAGCTTCCATCGCCTGCGACATAGTTATAAGGCAATCTTAGTATGAAGTAACAGTAGTAATGAAAATACTTTAGCTAAGAGTACAGAAAGTTAGTGCTGTGAGTAGTTGTGAGGCAATAGGACATTAAATTATTTGTGATGAATTCCAGGAGTCGGGTGGTCCTGTCATGGCCAAGATATACGACACATTTGGCAGAAAGTTTGGAAGTCAGAGAGAAGCTGCACCACCAGTTCTCGATTTTGAGGTAATTGGACTCGACTTACATCATTATTCACAAATCATATTTCGTCTTTGATTTAAAACATTTTAGACTGGGGTGGAGTGTCGAAATGTTAGGTTGTCGTTTGTGACTTACTAATTTTGTGTTCATTTCATTAATTAAACCAGGTTAGTGTTTCTGTGTGATGAAGGCATTAGACTGAAATGTCGAAACGTTGAGTGATATTTTGGGATGTCTTGTAAAAATCATTCATAGTATCAAACCAGATTAATGATAGATATTATGTTACCCTACACTACACCGAACTGTCAGAGCGTTAGGACATAAATTGTAATTCCTTGTTGAGTTACGTCCATTTGTGGAGGTAACTCAAGATTGATGATAATATTTGAAGAAAACAGGAAAGTCGTTAAGTTTGGTCGTGAATTGAAACCATAATTGAAACCTCTCGTTGAGTTGCATTCATATTGACAAACCAGATTTGAGATGAAAGCACTAAACTGGAATGTCGAGACATTTATCGACTGGGACTTCTAGTTACATTTACCAAGCCAGACTAATGGGGGTTTCTATGTCAATCGTATCGTCGCGTTTCTCCTTGTTCTGAAGTCATTAGCCGTGCTCAGGTACTCAGAATCAAAGACTGAGATCCGCTACCGTAAGCTACGGGTACACGGTTGGAAAACGGCCTTTTAACCAAAGTGTATGTCGTATAATAATTTTGTCTTTAGGAAGAAAATTATCCAAAACGTGGAACTCTTCGCAAAAAGTTGGTTTCCCTCACGTTGAAGAAAAAATCTAAGATTACTAAAGTACGTAAAAAATGTCGAAATCCGCCGTAACCAAAAGGGGAGACTCTGGAAACGAGGTTGGACTGCAATCGTGATGGCTTCAGTCAAAGCAATGAAAATTGCTTGCAAATAAATACCCAGTAAAGGTTGATTAGGTTTTTCCTACAAAATATTTACTCTCGTTACTATAAGACTGGTTTGTTATCATGATATTCGATATTTTATTAAAAGGTTTTCGTGTTTTTGTACAGTTATGCAAACGCCCGTGTGATATTGGCGAGAACGAGAAATAACCAACGGGAACACGAACGAGTGTTTCCGCGCTATTTCAAGTTGTGCCATGTTAGCACAAGTGTTTCCGTAAGACGATGAACAGGAATATACTTATTACTTCTTATTTCACCTACTGTTGCCTAGCAACAATATACTTCTACCGACGGCAAAAATATTAGTATATTTATAGTACACTTAACGCAAATAAAACGCGTGTTAAGCCTCTACCATTGTTTTTAACAAAGGTTTGGGTTGCCGAAGATTTTAATAGATTTTTCATGCCGTCAAATTGTTTTACTTCTTGTGCTTTGAGTTTCGTGGAAAACTTCAGTATAGCGCTGTAGAAATATATTGCATTTCAGCCCATCAGCACAGGTGTTATTAAAGCTTATTTTACCATAATCTACATAAACTATAGGACGTAACAACGATGTTGAGAGAAGGCAGTGAAAGAGGGTACTTTCCAGAGTCATACGGTCCGTTATCAGCTCACGATAAACCGACATCCAATTTGGAGAAACTTCATTTTATTATTGGACATGGAATATTGAGGCCAGAGCTGAGGTAAGCCTTTAGAAAATTAAATTGGAACCAAGATTTAAACGTGTTGCATTTTTTTCTTTTATACGCAACGCTTTCATTAGTATGGTGTGCATTCTTTTATTTTTATGGTAGAAGTTACATAGGGAGTTTAAAAAAACTAATCGAACTTTGACAAGTCACTGTGTGCGAATTTTTAATTTCATAACCTGCTTTTCATAAAAAATTTTATCGTAAGGGAAACAAATTTATTTTTTATATGCTAGTGATCAGAAATAGAAACGCATAAATTTGAAACAATTGGGGATTGACTTTCTTTGTTTATGATTTTTATTCCTGTAGATCAAAGTGTGCAACTTCGATCACCAATTTTAAGCGAGCAAATACATGGTCTTTTTTTGCTATATTATAAAATAAAAAAGCATCATTAGAAAGTCAAGCGTTCTTCTAGGACGGATCTTTGTTTAGTCTAATCAGTCACTGTACTAACGTGAAATAATCAAATAGTATACTTTCTATATGATTATTATTCAATTATATTCCATATTCTATATTATATTGCATGTTAATGCCGCATGAAGGCCCATTTACACGGGCGATCTTTGCTGCGATTTTTCGCCTTTTGAACGATGTGATAGAGTAGATAACTGGCGAATTTCTTTGGTCCAACGATTTTTCTAATGCACTCGCCAGGCAACTTACTCGATCCCATACGCTAAAAGGAGAAAAATTGCTCCAAAAATCGCCCGTGTAAACGGGCCTTGAAGCAGTTTTACGCGTGCCTTTAAACTCAAACGTCACAACTTTCTAGACATACGATTTGAGTATAGGCCCAGTATTAAAATTGGACTGACTTGGACTGCCTGGTGGAGTAGCTCATTTAATTTGGATCTTAACGAAGGGTCTTCTGTTTGAATCCTATGGTTAGACGACTTAAACAGAGCAGAAGGTTTTATTGGCTAATATTTTTAGAAAGATTTGGACCGATTCACCCAGAGCAGAGAATCAGTCCAAGTCGTGCGAAATATATATATATATATATATATATCAAAATGGCGAGTATTGATTTATCCGCGACCGTTCAAACTGCGCTTTTGTTCGATAAAACTGCTGCTCTGCCATCAATTCGAAACATTTACCTTAAATAGTACGCTGAAGCGAAGAAAATCTAAAGCGAGGAGCTGTTGTCTTTGGTGTATGGCTACATTCACCATATTGCCATACTTTTGCCTTTCCTCATGAATTCTTGATTAATCTCATTTCGAGCAACAAATGCCTGGGATATGGAATATGGCGCATATACCTTCCTTACCAAGACGAAAAGCATCAATAGCTACGTTGGAAATTTCTGGTTCTCGCCTGATCACCAAAGACAAGCCTGCTCGGGCGAAGTTAGTACTTGGAGTTGACTGATTGATTGATTGATTGATTGATTGTTTATTAATTACTACATAGCAACTATTTGGTTGAATTACGTAGAATTTACAAGATTAATCTAAAACGACTAAGAGATTTACGTAAAAAGTTGTGCTAATTTACAACAATTGGAATATAAGAATAAAGGTAATTATATATGATAATATATACATTAAAAAGAAGTC